>JAULBU010074682.1:0-10165 GCA_032358235.1 Odonthalia washingtoniensis | reverse complement strand
ACATATACATATACATATACATATACATATACATATACATATACATATACATATACATATACATATACATATACATAAAGTGCAAAACATATAGTAATTATGTCGTTCCATGTTTGATCATGATTATTATTGTTGTTATTATTCTCTGAATATGTCATCATACTGGAAATTGATTCTCATCACTGTTTTTATGCCAAACTTATAATCTATATCTGATTCATTAAAGTATCGCATTTCAATCTGTCCTTGTACAGTCCAGATTGTTTCTTTTGAAAAAGATGTTGGTAAAGCCTGAAAACAACCAATGACCCTTTCATTCACTGAAACAGATTCAAGATCGAACAAGATGTTGGTAAAGCCAGAGAACAACCCATGAACCTTTGATTCGTGTGAAAACTGTAAAGATAGTTGAAAGGAGAGGTCTCCGTACTGATCAAATTCATTCTCTGATTGAATAACTCGTTTCGTATTACTGCCATTGAAGAGATATTTCCGGTAAGAATTGTTGCTGTTGACAATTGACGCTTCCCATTACCAATACTAGGGTCAAGATCGACTATGCATGCTAGAAACAAACTATTGCATATTTTTTCTTCCCAAATGATGCAAAAGATGAAAGAAAATTTTGGCTGTTAGTTCGACATTAAGTTAAAAAAGGGATTGTGTAGTAAGAATAGTGAATTTTTTGTATACTTACCAACTCACCGTGTCGGCTGTGAATACCCACTCCGATGGTTGTGCATCTTTGTCATATAATGTCGTAAACAAGCGGCTAAGTTGCGCCGTCTGTTCATGAACATAGAGTTGTGGCCAATGAGTACTCCCTATATTGTAGCCCATTGAGTTTTAATCAATGAGTTCTATCTATATCGTAGCCCATTGCGACAGAAGGATATGAGTCGGTCGCGATAGAAGTATTGAGTGTGAAACGTAGATTGTTCGGTGGAATTGAATGTTGTTGTCTGTGAGCACTTGGAAATGGCGACGACAACAAAAGGCTGCGTATTGAAATTGGAATATTGGACAGGTGAGTAGCGAAGTTTTTATGACGTGCAACTTAGAAATGGTCACTCCAAGTGCTCTGAAGTTGAAGGTTGTGGAGGTAAAACGATGTAGATGTAGATGTTTCAAGAGATGCAAGTGATTCAATCCATTTCGCTTTGGAAAGTATAATTGATTCTCCGATTTGCGACGGTGAGGGGAGGGGGAGATATTGTTGATGGGCTGACGGTTAGGGAATGGGTTTGAAGTGAGTGGATTATGATGGAGGTGGTGATGTGGTGATGGTGATGGTTGGTGCGGGGGATGCAATGTGACGACGAGTACCAAATAATATTTACAAATAATATTTGTAATGCCGTAGTAGATCCCAAGTACACTCCAAGTGTGATACCAAAAAACGTAATTCCCCCAATGTTACACGTGGCGAACAGTACAGTGTCGCCTGTCATTGGTGCATCAGTTGCTACCATGATGACAGTTACTGTATAATGATTCAACGGTTGATTTATGAAACAATGTAATACCGTTGAATGTAATTGTTCATTACATCCAACTGTACTGCGCCAGAAACATCTTCTGATTTCGTCAGCGTTTTTTTCTCCTTTCAATCCTTCCCAATCGACCATACCCCCTACATTCCTGCGAAATCTCCATCTTCACCGTCACGGTTTATGGATCGCCGCGTGCTTTAAGTCTCCTAGCCAGGATCGTAGTTTTTTTTGTCTACTACAATCAGTGCAATTTGTAGCTTCATCGAGAAATCACCCTTCAATCGTTTTCGATCGGTCATCAGACTGTCGTACAGCTGAAACGGCAACGGCATCGACCATACTGCGAATCTCTGCTGCCGTCATAACCGCCGGCTATGCGTCCATTCCTGGAAACTATGCCTTGCTCTTCAAGCCCCCGACTCCTCGTTCACGCTCCCGGAATCGCTCACCATACCTTCCCAGCACATCGACGGAAACTCCACAACCCTCTATGGCTCAACAACCCTCGCATTCCCCGTCATAGCCGTTGTACCCATAAGTCTACTTTTCTTCTTGCCGTCAGGCAGCATCATCTCCATCGTGCAATAATAACTACGTCACCTATAATACACTTATTCATTCATGTGCACAAACTAGCATTAGCAATTTCATAATCATTTAACTGACTACTACTACAACCACCACTACTAATATTATTATTACTAATATTGCCACCACCATCACCATTCGATACATAATTTTTAATAGCTCCACACCAACGAACCAATCGATTTGAAGTTCCAAATAATCCTCCTCCTCTCATAGATAATCTATTCATACTAGATCCGTTTCTACCTCCACCCAAACCACCTTTACGTCTAAGTTTACTTTCGTCAAGTTCAATTTTATCATTACTCATAATATCAAGTATACAATCTTTCCAAAAGTTTTCAATTCTTCTATTATTACTTTAGATATTCCCAATATCACTTCACGATCATTTCTACCACGACTTTATTCCATAAACAACCAATGAATAATACAACATTCTATGTGTAAAATGTCTGAAAAACATCTGAAAGGTGAGGTGCTTTTTGTGCATCTTTAGGTTAGTTCCATTTATCATTACCATTTGTGTTATGATGCATGGGGTTGTGTCGGTCAGTTAAGTCGAGCACTGGAAGTGATTGAAAACATCCCCCGCAAATTCCCATCCTTGCACCCGAATGCATTGCTGTTCAATCCCCGCGACTCCTTGAACACACACCCAGTCTTGCTCAATATATCTTCCCATGTCATTGACCAAAAGTGCACAACTCCCTGCTATCTTCGTAAGAGTCACCACTGTAGTACGCGAACCATGTTGACTCTGGCCTGTCCTTCACGGACGCCCTCACTGTCATAGCAATCCGTCTATATGCCGAAGCTTGGTTTGTCAATAATCTAATAGGCGTTTCTCTGTGTATCTTGTTCGTTCGTGTCCATTACAATCACGCATTCATGATGAAGACATATACCCCGGGAATAATTTCCCGTAATAATAATAAATTAGAAAGAGCGCTTTCCTTTCCTTCCTACTTGCGCAGTGTTTCTTTCACGACTTTCGTAAGATATCAATATCTTTCCCTCCACCTCCCCTCCTATTTACACACCCATCATTACTACCAAAAAATTTTTATTTTCAAAACGAAAAACAACGACAACAACAAAACAATATTACACACACTCTACTTCTTCATGTCCATCCTCACAAACACGCTAACATCAGTCATCTTCACAAATAATTCCAAGACATCGATATCACGCTTCGAAATATATGTTTTTTCTTGAACACGGCGGCAAATTTTCTTTGCCATACGAATGTTTTATATCATCCTCTCCCACTGTTCAAAATTTTCCTCTTCATCTTACTACTAGGAGTAGTTCAACATGATTTATTTTCTTCTACTTCTACTTTCTTGTCCTTCCTCTTCTTCTCAGGTTCTCCACATTCCAAATCGAATTCTTCTCTCTCCATGTTTTTTTTGAATTTGCTGCACAACGGGGCGACAAGGCGCGCCACTGTGGGAATACGCGGATGGGGATTTCCATGCACATCTTTTAAGAAATCACGTTCGCGTGCCTCTCCACAACGATTTAATCCAAGCTTGCCGTCGCGGGTTGAATAAATTTATTACTAATGAACGGTGAAATTGGAAATTTCCCAACTTTCGCCTGGTATGTGGTGACTAGTTTCTAAACCACCGTCCGAATTCTTAATCCGATTTTTTCCTTTTTTCTATAAACGATGCGGATGTTTAAACACACCCGTGCCGCTTTTGCCGCAAAATTTAAACTTGTCCCATAATACAGTAATGTCTTCTTCACTGCATTTCACATACCCTAAGAGACATAGGTGTGAAAAATAAGGGTTGATAAGAGAGCGTCTTGCTCAAATAGGGATAATGTGGTGCGAAAAGAGGGCACTTAATAATAACGTACGAAAAAGGACATCTTTATGAAGGGAAGGAGGGCATATGGTAACGTGATAAAGTTACGGAACTTCTAAGTTACGTAAAGGGGAAATGTGGTACGAAAATATAGAAAATTGAACATTTTAGAGGAAAAGAAGTGCATCCACGTAACATAAAAGAGGGCATGTCGAAAAATAATAATTCGTTCATATGCACACTTTTTGCACTCCTTTCACACACACACTACGTCTTGTAGGGATACAGTTCCTTTATTATTGCATAAACTTCTGAGCAGGTTCAATGCCACGTATCATAGACAGAACAGAACCGATTTTCAATCACCACCGTAACCGATTACGGTGCGGTGTACTACCTTGCAAACAGTAGTACAATATACCCCGCAACTTACAACTAAATACCGCTGTGACCAATCATTGCACAGGACGGCCGAAATGAAAATTACCTCAAATATCGGCCCTCAAATCAGCGCCTTCTATTCTACCGTAAGTCTTAAAAGAATCAGAACAGGACGAGAAAATCATGAGACGTTTCTCTCTCTTCACTGTTCTCGTCGTCACACCACAGATTTAAATTGGTTGACAAATTATCATAATATGTTAATAAACAAATTGTCATTATGTTTAAATTTCGCGGCGTTTGCTAAGCACTGTTTCTACGTTTGAAAAGAGCTCCGAAAAGTTTCTTTTTGTCTCCAATATAATTTTCAATCCCATGCTATTATATGCGACAGTTGTCACCATTTCCCGATAGAATAATTGGTGGGCTTCTACTGCTTAATTGGTAAACTAATATTTTAACAAGCGTTACAACTACAGACCATATTTATGATGTTGCTGATTTCAGTATCATGGCTGATGATAATGCAGCGGAGCTGAAATTGTAAAGTATAAACATAAATGAAAATAAACTGGGATACTTATATCTCTATGTTTCTTCTTCCGATATAAAACAGGAACGCGAAAATTTTCATCCTACTCCTGTAGACATGTTGGGGTTTGTATTGATATCAAAATTTCTATAAACATTCTCTTTTCAAGGAGTGATCTGCACGTAACATTTTCATTTTAACCCTTTAAGTACGGCGAGCTGTATTCGCGGTAATGCGCTAGTTAAGAGGAAAAAATAAGTTGATCGGAAAACGGTAATAAAAAAATATATGAAATTTGGGTTTTCTTTATTTTGTAAAAGAGAAAAAGAGGAATTTTGATAATGATTGAACAAATTATGAACATGTTGGATGAATTGAAACGGCAGTAATTGAAAAATTGATTTCCAAAAATTCTAGAAGTATTGAATACAGTGAGCATGATGTGCACAGCAGATTACATAAACGTGTTTTTCAGTAATCCGTGATGAATGTAAAACCACCGAAAATATGAAATTTTTGGAATTTTATTACTCCCGTGTTGCACAAAATAACAACATTCTCCACCATAACTCCTTTCTCCTACAGCGAAAAGAAAAGTCCTTTTCAATTTCGTTGCCTTCTACCGTACTAACTTCACCACGACTATAACAACAATAATGGGCACATGTACATTGTCCGAACAAAGAAGATGGCAGAATCAAACTTTCGAATGAAATGTAGGATGTATGTGGACAGGCAATGCACATGTTGCAACAATGTCACAATCAGATCCACAAAACAATGTAGATAATGGTAAGCAAAGTGCAGAGAAAGTGAACGCAGGTTCGTGCAGTAACATTTCAAATCATCCGATACTACCACAAACGGATGATAATATGACAACATCAAATTGTATTAGAAAAGAAAACATAATCAAACATAATTATATTAGAAACGATGGCCGTAATATCAATAATTTTATGAGTAGCAGTAAATCTGGGAAAATTACATGGGCGAATTAACGCAAAGTAACAGTGGAATAACTGTAGGTAGTGGTGTATGTAAACCACGAAACATGGAAAGAACATATTGTAAAGAAAAAATATAGAAAGAAGTAATAACAAGAAAAGGAACAGGAAACAAAGAGATATTACAGTAAACCTGAAGAAAAAACAATTGAAGAGCAAATGACTGTTTATTGCAGTTGTGGATGTTCAGCATGCTACTGGGTGCAGTATGGAGTTGAAGTAATTGATCGGACAGAAGCTAGTGTCACAGAGGAAGAGGAAGATGTAACTGTGAGTAACTTATTACGTAAAAAAGCATATAAAAACTAAATATATGAAACGTACGGGTATTTTGGTAAATATAACCGTATCAAGTAATCGCAATGTGTTTTGGAATCCATAAGACACCAACGTCCAGATTGTAATGAACGCTATATGGATTTCAAAAGACAGTAACGATGACAGATTAATCATTACAATAAGCATAGTGGAAAAATGTAATTGCGAATATTATTATTATCATAAATATTGTTGTATTGGAGAAGTGTTTAGTTTATACATTACGATATTTAAACATATGGTAAGAATGACAGAATTGATTATTTAATTAATTCAATAGTTTTTCTGTTATTGTTTTACAACAATATAAAGGAATGAATTTCATGTCAAGTTTTCAATACAATTAATTTGGTAAATTAGAGCATGTTGTTTGACCAATTACGTTTTTCATGGCACTTTTGAATGTTCAAGATTTCTAACACATTTTACAATTCTCTTGGACCATTCACCTTCTGTAATGCCATACCGAACATGTTCTAAAATAGTATGAACTTGACTTTTTTTCCTCTAATTCCTTTCTGCGATGAAAAAATATAAAGCAATTAACGTGAAACCCTGTACGACACTGTGAACAGCAATTTGTTGTCCCCTTTATATTTGAAGAACCATTAACTATTTTGCAAAGGTGGTATGGTGTACTTCTCCTGTTTGACTTTCAAGCAGAATGTGATTTTCTAAATTATTTGAAGTTGTTGCTGAGTTTACCTCTTGCATCTGTTCCAAATGAATTGTTACATTTAATTCTTTTGCTAACGCATAACGACGAATATTCAAATCGAGAAACGGTTGAACTAGTTACATTGCAACCATACTTTTAAATTCCCGTACGGAACAATAAATTTCCCCGGAATGGCAATACTTTGTAATAACGTATATGCGTTTTGCAATGATGCATCTAAAAGAAATGTAAATATCAACATATGAAATCCTCTTTTCCTTCTCATGATTGAATTGGTTGACCGAAATTGATCAAAACGGTCAACATAATTTATGAACATATTATATGCAACGACGCAGCAGGGGACCTGTAATTTTTTTCTTGTCATTTCTTCTGTACCCAACCAGCACTGAAGTGGAGCCAGACCATGTACGCATTTCACAGTATGATGTGATAAACCCCCCACATCCATTTGTGGTATATCAGCCAAATCATTTGTGTAGTAAGTTACTATCTTTCTGTCTTTAAATACCACATAACCGCAATTTAATGCTCGAATATTTTCAGGTTCTCTCCCAACCCCTTTGTCGAGTGCTTCTACTAACAGCTATGACCCTTTCTCCAAATGTTGCAATTTTTCAATTGCTTTCTTTATAGATGCCCTATTAATTCCGTCCACAATGTTCAACCTACTTGTCCCTAACGTTCGCGCTTCTCCATCCGTTAATATTGAAAGTTGTTTTGCAATTATGTGACTGGTATAAACGTTACCCGTCACGTACGAGCGTCCACATGCCATAGGATGCACCTTTGTCTGGTGCGCCATTTGCAGGTACCAAACAAAAGAGGGGCCTTTCTTTTTCACCAAATTATGATCCATATTTCTATCATAAACTCCACGAATCTCCCAAAATCATGTATAGTAACCAATAGGCCGTGGTACTCCGGATTTATTTCCATAGTTATGATCCCACATAGAGTGCGAGTAAGGTACATCCACCACGTAATGAGATAATATCGAATGCAGATTTTAATAGGCTTCGATTTCATGTAGCTCGTCACCGACGTCCTCGCCTTTCACCGGATAGAATTTTCATCGAGTGCACTAACCCTAATCAAAGCTACAACAGAGGCAGAATTTTTCAAGAAATGTTCTTGAATTGCACGAGAATGCCATAAAGGGCCTACCACGGCTTCCTCGTGCGTGTAACGTGGCTAAAGTTGCAACATTGACCGAATTTTCAAGAACCTATCACGGCTCATTACTTTTCTAAAAACGTTCTGTCCATAGAACATTTTATTCGACCGGTAATCCTTTAAATCATTCATTCTATAAATTGAGGATCCAATCTCTAATCTTACATATGCAGACAATTCTTCCTTCGTTACTTCATTTGATTCAACTGCCTGGCACCCTCTGTTCATATTGCAATTCGTCCATTGGCGGACACATTCGAAGAATGATCTGTGAAGAAACATGTAGAATAATCCTAATTCCTTATGACTTTTGTAATAATTAATAGCCGCAGTATTTTGTAGAACATTCAATTTTGTTTCCGCTACCCATCGTCGTATGTACTCGACGCTTGTATTGAGACGTGTTTGCTCACTTACTTAAATATCTGCACTTTCAAATTGATAATCATTGTAGTCGTCCCCTTTCACCTTAGTCCAACCATTCACCTGCATTCTCAAAGTTACACTCCTCATCTGCAGGTTCAGACATACTTTTCGTTAATATGAAAATTCAGTGATCAATTGATTTGTTTTGTTGAAATGGGTTTGTTTTGACGTGAAGGCAATTGCCTTCACTTGTAACTGAAATTTAATGCTAACATTATTTTCAAGTGCTGCATTCGCTGTGAATGAATGTAGAAGTCAATTGCCTTCCAATTATAATGTCGCGAATTGCTTCGCTAGTTATGCTGTGAACATATAGTTAGAAGATTTTTCAAATAAAACATGTAGATGTTTTCTCGTATTTTTGCAAGTGATAAGGCACACCGAAGGAAAGGAACAGTAAAACAGTCCGACGAACGAGCGGGATTAGAGACCGTTTCGGTTTAACTGGGACCATGTCGGGCTGCCAATAACAAATGCCTAAGAGGACGCACAATTTTATATTAGTTCGCGTTGACAGACCCTGGGATTGAACGCGTCAGAGAAGGAGGGAGACTCCTCTAAACGAGTAAAACAAGAAGCTGCTTTACTGAAAAGCAGCCAAGGAGAGGGGAGGGAGAATGGAATGACTACCGAATTGTATTGACAAGCGTATGAGCAAGTAGAAACGGCCACTAAGTAGTCGACACGTCCCACATGGTCGCCGTCCGAAGGAGGCGTACAGTAGGTCTGTCCAATCCAGGGCCAGTATTATTGCAAGTGTGATAGGGATACAAAGACGTAACTGGGACCGCTGCTCCCTGTGAATAATTGGCATTTGTTATTGGAAGCCCGCCATAATATGGCGGACTGCCAATAACAAATGCGAATTATTGGCGACTGATAGCATCCGAACTTAGTATTCGTTCAAAGAAAAATGTGCAGCGGGAGAAGAGAGTTTTCGTGTGCGCTGCAGGCTGAGGATGCTGGCCGGGCGGCACCTCAATTGAAAACCGAGCGCAATAGCCCCCAATTGTACGAGAGATTGTGGGGAAGATTCCAGTGCCTGATTGAGTCACGCCAAAGAGAAGGCCGCCGGAACTGGAGCGCTGCGTTCGGGAGGCCCCTTGTCCTCTGGTTGAGAATCGAGACTGCGACACCCCGCCTTGACCACGGCCACCAGTTTTGACTCCGTGGGATCTGTTATCCCGTGACGACGATGCTGAGCTAAAACCACTGCGACATAAGGGCGGTTGGATTGACCGCCGACTGTACTAGAGTCGAACATATGGGCCAGATAACGACAAATTGTGCAATCAGAAGCGGGAAGAGGATTCAGGACAGCTTGGAGGCAGAACTTGCGAAATGATTCTCAATGTCGCTGGTAACTGGCTCTTGTCGAAGATGCGAAAGCGCCGCCCAGTAGTTTGACAGCCCCCGCCGAACCTAATCCGGATCCAAAATCGTTTGTTCTGTCTGTCTGTCCCTCGCGGTCCCAAACGCGAAGACGACGCTTGGTCACAGTGGCGTGAGAGATGTCGGAAGATGATGCACCTCCGTGTTGAGAGTAACTTTGATGAAACAAGGCTGGTAGGACCAGGCGGAAGAGACCATGTCTGTTTTCGAGCAGGCGCCGCCCCCAAAGAGGGAGAAAGGACGGCCGCGGGAGGACTACGGGCGTAACAGAACGTGGGATCCATTCGGGCAGATCGTGACCGTCGAGAATCTGAATCCTGCTGAGATTGAAGCGTTTTTGGAGCAAGCGGGCC
>JAULBU010074681.1:0-29069 GCA_032358235.1 Odonthalia washingtoniensis | reverse complement strand
GAGAATATCTGCTGTAGAGTGTTCTCTGTAGATTGTATATTCAGTTGCTTCACCAGAGCAGGCTCATACGGATTCCTGTCGAAATAATGTATTGAATTGAATATTTCCTGCAGCGTTCTGAATATCAGAGTTTATACCAACCGATGAGCGCCATGCACCCCGTTTGCCTGACTAATCGCGAATTGTTCAACATATGAATATACCGTTGTAGATTCATCAGATGACTGGAATGTTGTTCGTTGCGAGATTGGAGGATATCCGCGAGATAGATTCTCGGGATTTCGAAAAGTTCCATGTACGCAGTCATAGATCACGTACGGTGCGAACATGCCTGAAAGGACACCGTGGTTGCACTGTTCTGCTAGTACGGTACGAGAATCATGTACAACCCGAGACGCTGCACTGACGTACGCACCATGAAGGTATTTGTCGACACTGTCTAAATAAAACATCTTTTATTCGAAAAACATTAAGGCAGTAACGTGACAGTGAAGCGTAGATATAAGTCATGAAAAAGTAATCCGTATGCATTAATCGAGGTAAGTGAGAGAAACAGGTCAGAATGATTATCGCATGCGGTTAGCGAGGTAGGTGAGTTCTTTGTGGACACTGGACGACGAATAACGCTACGGGTGTCCTGGGACGATGCAAAGTGATTGATATCCCTGATATGTTAGTATCGTTACGGGTATCTGATCTCGAGATATGTTAATGTCTCCCGGTGACCTTTTTGTTAAAGTCTACAAGTAATGGTTAAATTACCACTGCTCCATGTTCAGAGTGTTATTCTGATGCAGGCGCTGTTGATTGAGCTTTCCTATTTCGTGTCGGTAAAATACCTGGGTTGGTTGTTGAGATTCTGAATTGTAATATCAATATGCTTAAATCTACTTTTCTTTTATTGTTCATTATTGGTCATCTCAGATGCAGTATAAATACTGTTTTGATGATGATAATGATGTAGGCACGATTTATAATTCGTGTCGGAATGTATGTGTAAGAAAGTGACTTGGTTCTAATTTGTACACGTGCAGTATAAACATGCAGTGAAAATTAGGTAATCTGAAAAATGAAATAGTGTGATGTAAGTGGGTAAAAATAGAGTAAACGTGTCCGTTTTGACGGTACAGTGAGCGTGTGAAAAGTAAATGGAAAGCGTGTCGGAATGTAGGTGTGTTTGTCGTGGTGAGGAATGGCATCCGTTTTAATTCTGCGTAATGTCTAATTCTGTTATGAAATGTTATTGACATGTGATGACATGTAACTGTCGGTTCCCCGCAGCCTTTCTTGTTCCAGCATCTTCTATACATTGAGCACGAATTTGGAGCAGTTCGAAGATCAGGAACTTGGACAGTCTTCCGTCTTCATCGGACATTTATTCTCATAAATAGCTAAACTCAGAATGGTGATAGAGTGAAAGGGGAGAAGAAATGCATGGAGCGTTCGTACAAATAAGTTGAACCAGTTTTGTCTGCCGTAGTCTCATGGCTCATCGGTGTTGGTTCGACATATTATTTGAATGTACGAATAACCCAAGAAAAGTTTTGTATACACCAGTTTGTCCATTTTTCGTTTCCGGTTGGAAATTTTGCTTATAGGAAAACATTTACGAAGCACACGTTGTCATATTATTACAGTATTTGATAATAAATGTCCGCTCTGTAATACATTTACGACATTATGACGTTAAATTAATGACGTTACTAACGGAAATTATCGTCTAGTACGGGTTACTACCTTAAATTATCGTCTAGTAGACGATAGTTTCCGTTAGTAACGTAGAGAATTTAATACTGTTCCACTTCACGAATTTATTTTTAAAATCGTCAAGATTAATAGTATTGGTCCCGGAATATCATTGATATTCCGCGTTCTGAATTTATCTTCTACCATCAATCCCGAGTTATCAAAAATTTCATTTCACCATAAGTCAGAAACTGTGTATTAAAAGTCTCGCGTTATCGAATTTTTCAATCATACGACAGTCCTGAACAAGTACGAAGGTTATTTTTCATCCTCCGATCACTCCTACATATACAACTACAGGAATTTGTTGGCAATATACTCATCTACATATCATCATATTATCCTTTCACTGATGTCCCTGGAAATCTCATCAACATATCAAGATATGAACCAAGGAGCATACCAATATATAAATATATCAACATATCAACATATCAACATATCAACATTTTTTGTACCATCAACATCATCAATATCAACTAAATATGCTTCTTAGAAGACAAACGATAGGAATAATAATGGCGTCAAGTTCTGAAACAAGATCCGTTGAAGGAATCCAGATTTTTCATATCCTTGTTAGGACAGTATGTGAAGGGATCTGCGGAAGACCGTTTCTTGGAGGCCAAGGCACAGATTTTCTCTATCATCCGATACATGCAACGCGTATTGGAAATGCTGTACTTTTAACTAGTGATGCAAAGTATTTTGCGACGTATGATTCATGGGCACGCCCTTATCAAGGGAGTGGAGGAAGATTTGCGGTAATTGGAAACGTTGAAGCGAGTAGAGAATTCCATGACAAGCAGAAGTTTCTCATCTGGGAATACCCTCATGCATGCAGGTATAGAGGTACGCACCCAGAAGAAATTCCACCGAAGGTGATAGGTGACTTAAAGCGTGGATATTACTATCCGTGGCATAGCCGTACAATGAAAATTCTTAGTGCTGCTGGATCCACGACACCAAGATAGGCTGGATCTACTTCAAACAACAGTATCGGGAGTCGCTCTATTCATAAAATTGCATCTCTTCGAGCGGGAAGACAGGCAACAGCACAAAATCGGCTGTTCCGAATGCTGACGACGATGCAGCAAGAAAGGAATTGTCACTGCAGAACTTTCGTTATAAAATTACGTACATCAGGAAATATGTGTCAACATCAATCAAATTTGTAATGTGTCACGATATATGTCGTGACTGTTGTTCGCAACCAGAGGGCTAAAGTAAAAAGACGACGTTTTGTAGCATCGGTGAAAAAGGGGAGAACATAGACCCAAGATGAATAACAACACATTATAATTATAGATCACACGTGACGGAACGAAGCCTGATACACACATGGCTTGCTATAATAGTGTATTCTATGTATTATGGAGGCGTTTAGTAGAGTGTCTCACATGTTGACAACCCACTTCTGTAATTATAGAACAGTACATTTGAAGGATATCTTTCAAATGTAGATAGGGATTGGTGAATTAACCTTTTTGGTTAGAGTAACTTAGTAAGCACAGGTATGCACGTATGTAATCATATTTTTCCTCACATAGCAGGAGGAAACAATTAGGAAACAGACACTAAAAATTTCATTATCATTTGCTCCTGCTAACTTCTTTTTCATGTATTTGATAATGCTGGAGCCCACATGATTGAGGGGAGGAAAATCGAAGCAGAATTAAGTAAAACAACATCGAGGTGTAAAGAATCACACCAGGTAGTCTTTCGACGCCCCCGAACAGTTTCAAAATGGTGACAGTCGTGTCCCGACGAGCGCTATAATTGCATAAAAGCGATTCATCGCTGCAACTGCTGCCAGCAGCAGTTCTCCAATTGAGCAGCGACCAACTTCCATACCAGAATTAGAAAAGGCGCAGGACAGTTATAACTTTCAAATCCAAATAGACATTTTGCAAAAACTGTCTCCGAAAAAACTTCCTCTTTTGGAGGACTTGAATATGGAAAAGTATGGTTCCTATACCACCAAAGATTTATATATCCCAGACCCCTATAATTAGAAAAGGACGAACAGAAAATACTTTACAAGCAGAGATCAAAGAGGTAGAAAACATGTGGATTCCTGATACACCAAATTTTGGAGAGGAAGAATCGGAGGAGAAATTTGACAAAAGAGACAACCAGCTATACCCAAATTACTGAGACGATCCCGACCGGATACACCAGAAACTAATCAAAACAAAACTTGGTAGCACAAAGAGCTGAACTTAAGGGATATAGTCGAGGGATATTCATAGCTTACCAGCAATCAAAAATGAGAGGTGAAATATTATGGCAGGACTTTATCCCTTCTTTTAGGCCACACACTCGCAGAAGCTGACTAATGACTGTAATAATTGAGTGAAGGGATTTTCTCACGCTAAGAGGAATCTCCATCGATTCAGATTGGATAAGAGACCCAGTGTAAGCAATGGTCGACATATTATATACGGAAAACCACGGAATTCCGGAAAACCACGGAATTCCGGAAAAAAATAACTGTGAAAACCAGGAGAAGACGGCGGCCGAAGCCAAATAGAACCAGGACAACCATACGCAAATAAATCCGGCTCAAATGGAGAATCAAACTTGGTTTCAATCAAGGAGCAATTTATAGAAGAAGCCGAAAAAGGGAGATACTGAGGAGAAGATGATACCGATAAACGAAACGATGGAAGATCAAAACAACCCTGATCATGATGATCATGACGATGGCTCATCCTAGGATGACGAATAAAATGATAAGAAACATTACCAAAACATAAGAAATTCGACATCCCATGACCAAATCCAGGACAGTCCAACCAATACGCATCAGTAATCAAGTTCTTGGAATGCTTAAATACAAAAAAGAAGGGGGGGACGACAATAAGAAAGGAATACGAATTTCAACCCCCATTCTCCAACCTTTACGACGAAGATTTAGAGAATACAGTCGAACTCTATTCTGAAACGGCGGCGACCAGTGGTGCAACTCATGAAGATAAGATAAAAGGAATGTTAACTATGCTTAAAGGTAATGCCATATCACTACTTGCACGAAATGGGATAAATTCCGTGGCGTTCGAGTAAGTGATTGAGTTACTTTGGACTTGGTTCAACTCAAGTGGAAAAGAGTCACGATTACTGGCAGAATGGCATGTAATGATGATAACCGACACAATTAAGGAGAAACCAGATACCTATGACATATCTGTATTCTGTGAATTTGTAGACAAATTGCCACTTACACGAAGATTTCCATACGGACCGATACCTCAGAGATAGATTGATGACAGTAATTGATATCCAAATCATTAATTATTCACTGAACGATAGAGTTCCTCTAAATGCTCATCGTTTAGTGAATCGTGCCGCGAACCGTCTCTCTGTAAAAAAGAACACCTCAGGTACGACCCTTGTATTTCTAGCATGAAGAAGCAATGACAGAACTGAGCCAATTGAAGGAACGGAAACATTATACAGAATCGCCCAGAATTATTGCGGTGACGCGAAAAGAAAAATGAAGACATATAACAGATGAGGATACCGTCAAGGAAACAAAAAACGACGACAGGGTATAAATTATGGAAGGAACAGGATAGCTTCCAGTTGATTAAGAGGTGTTGAAGGTTTCTTTGTATGTGGTAAGGAGAACTAGGAAAACCAGAAGCATCCCAAAGACGAAGTCACAACTTTAATCAACAAACTAAAGAGCCAACATCCCAAGGAATTAATAATGAATAACGATATAGACTTTATCACCTCAATATTTGAAGATGGTTATGTTGAATGGGACTATTAGATCCATGCGGAATGGTCGGAAGACGAATCTGATTACGAGTGGGATGGGGATAATGGGCGTTTTTTTGCAGAAGCTGATATGAAATAAATGGAGGTATGGCTGATTAATTCCGCATTTGTGCATGGAATGTGAGCGTGGCCAATAAAAACTACAGCTACGCAATCCATTCATTCATCGTCATTATTGGCTAAAGGACCAACAAGGTTCACGGGGATACGGATCGGGAACTGTTGCAGCATCAAGAGCATAATATCACAATAGCAATACCTTATGCATTATAAAGAATTCTAGTTGGTAAATGCTACAAGACCACCAACGAGTAAAGGAGTCACAGGAATAGGAGATACGATTACCAGTAGGATCAATAGGAATGAAAATACCATTCAAGACACTCGGATTTATAATAGATGCTTAATTATTGCGGCAAACGGGACCAACGTTGATGCCAATGAAGGATATGGTTATTAATGGGATAGATATCAGCATCCAGAAAAGATGCATAAGTTGGAGAGAAAACAAGCAAAAGTTAAAGTTCGATAACTACTTCCTAATACAAGAATGGTCACAATAAGGCCTGCCATATGTGTTATACACGGAAACGGAACTCAGAAAGATCCATAAATCTTTCGACCATTCTTACATAACTGCGAAAGAAGGTCTGTTGAGAAAAGCAAGGAAAAATGGGACGCCGAAAGAAGAGTAATGATACAACGTATAGCAAAAGACCATGCAAAATGCATGCAAAGGGAACTAATAGATTCAAACTGACAGTCTGGTCGAATGGTTTGAAATTCCTCCACATGGTACAAGTCGATACCATGTTCGTGAAATGTAAACCTGTTATTCACATGGTGGACCTAACCACACAATTCTGCGCAGCAGCATTCCTCCTTTCACAATCCACAGCAGACGTTTGGAGAATCATAGAAGGCTTATGGAACATGGTCTATGTCGGCCCAATTGACCACATCACCGTGGACCAAGGCCAGAATTATATAAGCAAAGAGATGAGGCAGAAATTGGAATCGGCAGGGGTGATACTTCACGAGGCTCCAGTGGAAAATCCAGGAACTATTGAAACTGGAGAACAGTATATTGCACCACTTCGAGCAGCATACCTCAAATTAGAATGTAGTTGGGACATGACATCACAGATGTAGAATGTTGAGGATGGCCGTTTTCTCTGTAAACTCCGCAATGGGGCCAGAAGGTTTACGCCCTTTTCTTTTAGTATTCGGAGGAATCCCTCGTCCTGCACGTACTACACCATCTATTTCATAAATAGAAAGATCAAAATCAATAGAATTTGTAATTATCGAGGTTGAAAAAGAACAGACACGACTCAGAATTTCATTCGGATTAGGAACAGCAGAGAGCCCAAAAGAGATAGAATCATCGGATAAAATGAGGGATCTGCCAGCGGGATCTTAAGTATTGGTACATCGTACCAAGTCGAAGTTGTGGGTGGGGCCATTCACGTTCATAAGTATCGACGGGAGAACGGTAATCATTCAGATAAAATTCGGTAGAAAAATATTCAAGTCATCCTGTGTGAACCCTTACATCAAATATTTTATGAATGAAACTGAAGTACTGGACAAGGGAATAGAACATAACCTTCATGAAGCCATAGTATCGATAGAACACAATGTTAATAATGCAAAAGGAGATAAGATGACGCACGAGTTTGCTGATTCCAGACGTCAATAAATAGAAGGAATATTAACGAACGGAATTTTCGTAATAGTGAAGGAAGAAGACACACCGAAAGGTGTGAGGATCTATAGATCCAGATTCATTGACCAGATCAAGAAAGCAGGCAAAAGTTCACGCCGTAAATCTAGATGAGTGACACAGAATTACTCAGATGAAGCCTCAGCATCCATAGCCACGAGGGCGCCAACTATACAACGATCATCATAATGCTTATTATTGATCCCGACTGCGTCGATGAAAGAAATGGTAACGTTCAGTAGGGATATAACATAAGCCTACATCCAGAGTGATAGAGACTTTGCACGAGAATTATTCATCATAGCCCCACCTGAGATAGGATTATCATCAGGAACAGTGTTTAAGGCGGTACCACCTTTGTATGGAAAACCGGAGAGACGACTCCATTGTTACCTTACATATTTTAACCACCACACTGACAGACTTGAAATTAAACAGGCTACGACAGACCCTGTTGGGGGTAAATTTGCATAGGACTGTTTCAGAATCCTTTTTTATTCATTTTTCATCCGTTCAAAGAACTGAGGGTTATTATATATAAAGATAAATCGTTGTACTACGTCTCACAGCGGAGTTCATACAACGGAACAAAAGGCTCATAATAACTGTAAGCTACAACAAATACGGCAATATGGTATACTGTAAGCTTTTCTTACAGTATGCTTTCATTGTGCAGACTGCATTCCGGCCGGTTTGGCAACAGTTGGTAAACATCCGCACGCCGTTGTACAAATTGGTGATGGGTGGCAAGGTAGACTTCAACCCGTTGGGCTGGTCATCCATCGCAAAAAAACTGAAATCGCTGGATTGTCATTATCCCTGCCGAATCGTTTGTTCGCAACCAGAGGATAGCAGTAAAAATGAGATGCTTCGTATTATAGGCGAAAGGGGGTAAAAGGATGAACCTAGAACCCAGGTGAATAACGACACATTATAATTATAGATTACACGTGACGGCACCAATCATGATAAGCGCATGATTTGTTACAATAGTGTATTATATGTAATATGGAGGCGTTTAGTAGAGAGTCTTACATGTTGACAACCCACTTCTGCAATTATAGAACAGTTCATTTGAAGAATACCTTTTAAGTGTAGATATAGATTGGTTGTTAAACCTTTTGGTTTAGAGTAACTTAGTAAGCACAGGTATGCACGTATGTAGTCATAGTTTTCCTGACAGAGCAGGAGGAAACAATTAGCAAACAGACACTACACGGTTCATTACTATTTTATCCTTCTGACTCCATTTTCATGTATATGATAATGCTGGAGCCCACATGATTGAGGGGAGGAAAATCGAAGCAGAGTTAAGTAAAACAAAACCGTGACGTGAAGCATCATATCAGGTATTCTTTCCACTCACCAAACAAGGTTAAGAATGGTAGAGACCATCGTATCCCGATGAGCTCGATAATTACAGAAAGGCAATTCGCCGCTGCAACTGCTGCTAGTAAGGAACAACGGCCATACCAGAGTTGGGAGGCTATACACTAAATAGTGTCGTGTCGATTGGACCTGCTTAAAGGAGAAATGGTATACCTACGTCAGAACGTCTGTATTTCAGGAACTGAATTCCTACATTAGAACGGCGTAGTTTTTGTGTGGAGTAAACATAGACTAGGCCATGCGAATTTTGGGGGTCCGTGTAGGTTACATAGACGTGACTACAAAGTTCCAATGGTTACAGATGATAACGGAAGGAAAAATCTACGAAATTTGAGGATAAAATGTATGGTGCATTAACTATGGTAATACATATTGTGTGAAATTTTATGTATGAGACCTTCAAATTTACTTACCGACAGTATAAAATGAATTAAATAAATAGTCCGGGCCGCCTTTCAAGTTTCGGAAGAGTGCACGGATGTATAATTGAAAATTTCTTTCATGCACTGGATATTTCAGTGCATGTGTACCATAAAAGATTCTACAAATTTTTCAGTACAGAATGAATGGGCCATGCAACAAATTCTACAGTAGTTGAAATATTAATTGAATGCAATCTAGACACGTAACTACAGATTGTTTATGATAGAGCGAATGAATCCTTCATAAAATCCTACAATAAATAGAATGGAAGTCACATTGACTGATTCTTTCATCTCTTGAATGAAATTGCAGGTTTACTACATCTTTTCATCCATGTTTTGAATGTAATCGTGAATGGTCAATGCAAAATTCATTCAAAGAATGAATGAAAAAGTGGGTCCGTACTGCATTTCATGATGTATATATGGTTTATATATGGAATAGATATATAGAATATGAGCAATATGCATTGCACATACATGTGTACCTATTAAGCCATACATGTTATAATTATCTTTAATATTGGTATCGATCTGTATGACATTAAAATACGATCAAAACAAAGACAGCTTTAATAACCTAAAAGCATATATGCTTTCAAGTTTTTCATATTAATATGTGAAAAACTTGAAAAAGAGGGAAATTTGAAAGATTCTGGAAAGATAGAAAAATCGAAGGAAAAAAATTTGTATAAAGATAAGAATGAGAGCACAAAAATCAATAGAAAAATACCCTCAAACTTTGCATGTACTATTAATTCCATGACAGTAAACAGAAGACGTACCACGTTGATCTGCTGACATACAGAAACAACAAAAACAAGTAATGAAAATTGAAGATAAGTTAGTAACATGTATATGGAAAGAACGTGAAATTGAAATGTGAGTAGAAAATTGGAAACAGTACAAACCTGTTCGCGGATCATGGTATGAAACGGAATTAAGTTACCTGTAAACGGAATGTGGAAGAAGCATACAAAGAAAAGATATATTAATTCATAAGTTGATGTGCTGACTTATGGAAATCACAACAATATGTAATGTAAAATGAGGACATGTTAGTAAAATTCATATGAAAGAGGAGGGAATGGGAATGCAACTTTAAAATTAGAAACAGCACAAACCTGTGTGCAGGTCGTGAACTTAAACGTAAATATCGTACCTGTAAATGGAAAGGAGAAGATGCATGTAATGAAAAGAAATTATTAATACTTCTGATTGTATAAACTGAATACAGCTCTATTCCTGTAGGTAACAAAACTATGTGTATTGATTGTGGAATTTCTGCAATATAGTTGTTGTGATGAGAAAGGACAGGATTCGACCGTCGTTGATTATTTCTTTCTTAGAAGAAGGTTGTGTTGAATGCAACTGCGTGCGCTGATGGTTGCACCATGATCGGTTGTTGATGAAATTTGTTGCAGAAAGGTAGCTTATGTGGAGGAATAGAGGATTTTACTGTTTAAGAAAATTTACCAAATGTGTCTTAAATTGGCAGAAGAAATCTGGATTATTGTAAAATTAATAAATAAAAAAGGCACGAAACGGACATATTGCTGAAATAATAGTTAAAATATAAATAGTACTAATGTCAATAAAATTTACAATAATATACATGTATATAACTGCAGTTATCAAAACGTCGAATAGCACACTACAAAAAAATTCCAATACATTACAATTCAATAAATTAATCGAAAAGTGTGTTTCATTATACTTTCATTAAAATTTAATGAAATAGAGAAATGTTTTCTGTGCCTTGTAACCTAGCACTGAGTTGTGGTGTGTCCTGAAACATTCTGGGAATTGGTCACAATTAATGTGACCGAAAGTACGGTGAATAAAGGCATGGAAGCATGTTATGCTCAACATTGAAAATCATTGTATTATACTGGCTCTGAAATATTCAACGTATGTACAAAATATATTTTCAGACCTTTATTTAACGATATTTATTTTTAATGAGTTTCTGGTTTCCGTAAAATCGCAGTTCAAATTCACATTTCCTCTTTTCTGACCACACTGTATCTGTTATAGTAAAGTGATATGGCAGAATCTCGTACTACCATGGATTCTTCGAACGGTGGTAAAACGGGAGAGAAAAATCCAGGGGATAGTAGCGTAAATAGTTCTGCTTGTGTTCTCAAAACAACAGAACTAGGACTGGAAATGGACAAGAGTAAAACTGGAGTGTTGAACAAGTCTTTGTCTGTTTCTTTGACCATCTAAAATCCCGTGTTGGAATGAAGGAGGTCGAAGAAGTCATTGAAATCACCCGTGACGCCAACTTTGATGCATTATATTCTAGAAACAAGTTGCATCCTTTCATGTGAGTAAGAAGATTACAGCTGAAATTGTCGATGTTTAAAACATCGATCTAGCCACTTCGTGTGAAAACGACGGTAGAGAAGGAAGAATGCATGACGGTGAATAAGCACCACCACAAGGAAAAGGGAAGGAGAAGTGGATAAAGCAATGGCAGCCACAGTGGCAGCAGGATGAACGCACAAAACAGAAGACAAGGGTAGGCAAGAAGTGTGAGCAAACGAGCACTCAGAGGGAAGAGATAAAAGAGGATAGAAAAAGAGTAAAGGAGAGGGAACCTTACAAGGCAGGCAGGTGTTTACAGCATTAGTAACTGGACATGTTAGTACAAATTGAATTGTAGATGAACTTACACTGGCGGGTAACTTACTGTACCCACGGGCTAGTACGACAGTGTAATGATATGTATAAAACCCACCTAATTCATTTAATTTTTACTTCACAGGTACGAATCTGCCTACTGTACACCACTACGTTATGTATCATGGCTGTTAGTAGCTCTACCGATACCTGTATGAACGAGTTCCAACCTGGGCACCAGCGTTGCGTGCCAAGGTAGAGTATACATACTACATTGGAGGGGAGGAAGGAAGACAGAAATAAGCAGGTAGAAGTTTTTACGGCAGAACTGATTCTTTTGGAAAGTATCCCACAAACGGTTCGAAAGACCAAAAATCGGAAGACGGAAACCAACTTTAAAATCCCACCTGCCCGAATAATACTCGGCCAATATAGCAATAGTATTATAGCCACTACTTGACGACTGCAAGCAAGGTCGTCGGAAAATACTAGTTACGAATCCTAACCATATTGATCAACCACTAATTGGCTTTATTCGACCTATATTATCCTTAACTAGAAACTTAATAATAAAGTAAAGCTACATTTGACAGATTCGTCATTTCAAACTGAACCTTTATTTTTATAAAATCATAGGAGGACTGAGTCAAATAAGAATAAGCAAAAAACTGAGAACTCAAAATGAGACAACCAAAGAAAAGTCAGGAAGTTCTAAGAACACAAGGCACAGAATGAAAGCGATGAGATGCTAATATCGCTTCGCCAAAAGGGGAACGAAGGAGAATTGCTAGAAGGAATGAAGGATGGAATGATGCCAAAACCAGTGAATGGAAAAGACCATCCGAAGCCAGCCAAATAGAAGGAGGATGATAAATCCTCACCAAAAAAAAAGCACAGGCTCCGAACTAGTAGACCTCATAAAGAAAACATCATCAGGAGAACCGCGAGATGAAGAGTCCGAGAAAAATACACATCCAAATGTTTCAGATGACCCGCCCCCAATCTCCAGAATCTCAACTCTACCCGAAAAACAGAAACACAGAGAAATCACAATGAACTACACCCTTACGATAATGGAAACATACAGAAACATCGAAGTAGAGAGAAGACGTATGGATGGATTTCATCACTGCCTTCAGACCCTAGCCTATAAATTTATGGGACTGAAAAACGGTGATGGTTTGGTATGACTTTTTAAAAAACCAAAGGGATTTACACGGGTACAAACAGGAAGATAAGAATGACTCAGCACATCATAGACATATTTAACAGAGACAATAACATTGAGCAGCCGGGTTATATTCGAAAAGCAGAAAGGAGTTCAAAAACCCCCTAAGTTGAGGCAGACAATGAGAGTGAAACTGAGAAGACCGAAGACGTGGAGCCAGTGACAACATTGGTTGAACCGATAAAAACCAAAATAGATTTCGGATCGTTACTGGAATCAGACAAAAAGTTTAACAGAAAACTAAATAATTTCGTTCACTCAGACAGGAGACCATGGACCGAAGAACATGAGCAGATGCCTCTGATGAATTAGAAGACCCATCTTCCCCCGCCTGGACCTCCACCAAGCGGCGGATCACCCAGCGATAATAGCAACGGCACCGAAGGCACAAGACCAGATGATGAGAGAGGAAAGAACGATGATAGGAAGGAACTAGAAAGAAGATAAGAGGATGAAAACTACATCCCAAGATCACCACCGAGATACCCGGGCTTGCGAGATCCATAAGCCAGAAGAGGGGATGAGACTAGGAAGAAAGAACTAGGAATAACCGTATTAATGACAGCGTTCATAGGTAAAAATGCATTTTTGGATAGTTGGGAGAAATATCTCAACAATACCATTAACATCTTTGATACACTTGCATAGATTTGTGAAGTTGATGAGGAGGAGAAACTCATGGCAATTTCAGTAAGACTCATAGACGACGCCCTGGCCTACTTCGCGATGAACACCAAGTATTGTAGAACCTACGACGGGGAGATACAGGTCCTGAAATGATGGTATAATGGCGAAGACAAACGTTCACAACTCCTTACTAAGCGGCAAAATATGACGTTATCCAAATCCATGGCTGAGGTACCGGCCGAATCGGAAATCGAAGTATTTAGGAAGTTCATGGCAACATCTACCTCACTTTAACATCAACCCAACTATATTTTCCATACAGATACTCTCTTTAGGAACAGATTGGTAACAGTGGTAGACATACCTAGTATTGAAATCACTTTAAGTGATAGGATGCCCCAAACCAGTAAAGAGGCAAGTATTAGAATAGCAAACCAATTGTGCGAAACGCCAAATTCAGAAAGGAGCAATTACACTTGCACTGTAGAATATCAACCAGACGAAGTCCATTACTCTCTCAGGGAATATTACGGGGGTGATGCTACAAGAGATTCAATTAAACCATGGAAAATGGGGATTAACAGGATAGGGACTCTTCAAGCTCGAATACGGCTATGACCAGATTGGATGAAGGGAGTGAAAGGATGCTCCATCTGTGGCAAAGAACACCGATCAAGCACCCTACACAGCGAGGAGGAAGTGACCGTTGCAATAAATAAGCTGAAGATGAGACATCCCCAAGCTCTATTGACGGTAGAAGATTTATCATCCATCGTGAATATGGCGATGAGTGGGGAAGACGTAAATAAAAGCGATAACGAAGCAAGATGGCTCCAAGATGAGTAAATGGTTGGAGTTAGCTAAATAGCCATGTTAAAAGAGGGGAGGCTTCAGACTTAGAACTTGCATTAGGGAATAGGGAATATGTCCACGGCCGTACCTATAGAATCCACCTTGGCCGTCATTACAGACATCCAAAAGGTGATAAAAAAAACTCCTTCAAGGGAGTGATCATCGATAAAGCTGCCAATCGAAGGTCGGTCATGATTCAGTTTCAATACTCAGACTATACGAAAGAGTTTGGTATGAAGTTGCCCATACGACCGCCATCCAAACGAGAACTAAAAAGCATAGGAGGATGAGGAGAAGGTGAGGTCACGATCCAAATTTCTTTCAAGGACTTGAAGATAATAATTGATGTATATTTCGCGATCATGAAGGACGAATGCCCTTCATTACTCTCAAACAGAGACATGATCAAGAATTGGTTGGATATTAGTTTGCAGGGAAGTTGCTTACACATAGGTCACCTTCGTCAACCTCTGGATTTGGAGAACTATTTATTCATCCACAGGTGGTCAGCCCAAGACACACATTTTATCCTATATACACAGGATTAGCTACGTAGGATAAATCATGGTTTTGGATACTTATCGGTTAGATCCACCTATCAGTTATTGAAAAGAGCAAATACAGACGATCTGCAACCAGACGTGATGAAGTAGTTGAACAAGTTGAGGGACGACTGTAAGATATGCCAAAAGAATTCATCAACGAAACGAATATTTAGGCTAACGATTGGCACTGAGGACCTACAATTTAACCACCGAGTAGTAGTAGACATTATGTTCACCACCAATACGCCAATCCTCCAGATGATTGATGAAAATACACACTATACGGCGGCCTGTTTCCTCCAAAACCAATCTGCAGAAGAAATTTGGAAGTCCATATGAAAGCTCTGTATATATACTTACATGGGACCGCCAGATTTTCCCGTCGTAGATCAGGGTTCTTCATATGTGTAAAAAGAAACAAAACAGAACACAGAAGCAGCGGGAATAATGTTGATGGAAGCACCCTTCGAGAAGCCAGGCTTGATCGGAATAGTGGAGAGACACCATGCTCCTTTAAGAAGCGCCTCCACTAAGATAAGAGAGACATTGTCCAAAATTCATGCTACCGACCCCGAATGCTTACAAATGGAAGTATATGCGGCCAATGTGACAATAGGGCCCGAAGGTCTTTGTACGATGCTGTTAGTGTTCGACGCTCTGCCCAGACAATTACGAAATGCGCCATCACCAACTCAACTGGAACGCCAAAGATCCATAGGAGATGGAAAAAACTGAGTGGAGATAGAGCAAACCAATTGGAGGGTAAAGTTCGCGCTTAAACACATTAACATGCCAATAGCCAAAGAGGTCTCGATGAACTTGCAATACTTACCGTCAGGTTCGCCAGTGCTGGTCTACAGAACGAATACGAAGGTATGGGAAGGCCCATTTAAATTCATATCGATGGAGGGTGAAACAGTAGTTGTGCAGTTAAGGAGAGGACGCCGTATCTTCAGCAGTGTTTTCTTAAATCCATGGATAAAGTCCAAATTAAATAAGCAAGACCCCGAACGGGAAGAGAGACCAAGCAGAGTTCAGCACGGAAGAGACAAAAATATAGCATCAGATCAAGAAGAAGAAAGCATCCTCGGGACCACAGCCAGTAAAATACAATTCAAGAAAATATCCGAAGAAGAGAGGGCATTTGCTGAATCTAGAAAGGCCTTACTGGATGGCCTAATAAAGAATGGAACTCTCGACCCTATCAAGGAGTAGGAGATAGAATCATCAACACGATTCTTCGGCTCGCGCTTCATTGACGAACTTGAAAAGGATGGCGATAAGTTGACAAAGAATCCTAGATTAGTGGCGCAGAATTATGGTGATGAAGGAGGAGGGAGTATTTCCACCAAGTCGCCAAACGTACAATTCTTTTTGCAAATAGTAGCATTACCCATCGCAGCATCAATGCCGGAACTAAAGACTTACACGAGGGATATAACGCAGGCCTATATCCAGTCGCATTCGGAATTGGGGGGAGATGTCTACATCCGAGCACCACTTTAGCTTGGATTACCACCTGGATTCGTACTAAAAGTTGTCAAACCACTTCACGCGATACCAGAATCCGCAATTCAATGGTATCTCACCTACCTTTTACCTCACCTAGAACGCTTAATATGACAAGAGCGACGTCTGATCCCTGCGTGATATTCAAGAGAAAGGAAGATAACATCTACGGACTCATTTTACTTCAAGGGGACGATTGACTTCGCATCTGGTCAACACCTTTCTTGGAAGAGGGAGAAGCAGCATCTGGAATATTCAGATGAAAACCTAGATCTTCCATCAGCCGCAAACCAACATCTTTCAATGGCATCACAATCACAACAACAGGTAACAACCAGTACAGGAGCAACCAAGAAGACAAGATCGACAAACTATCCATGGCATCAAATCAAAATGAATTCAGCAGCCAACGGTCGTTAGACCAATATATCGGTGTGAACAAAATGCAGGGCATTTGTGTTCCTATTCAGCTAATCAGACCTGGAAACAAACCAACGAGCCCTGCAGAATTCTAACAATTGTCTAAGGTGACGAAATTTCTTAAATAGACAAAAATACAAGGAATTAACTATGTACCATTATAATTTATAGCAACCAGATTGGTGTTCGCTCCCAATGCGTCATTCTCTAACGCGAACGACATGAAGAGCCAGCTTGGATATTTAATAATGATGATAAAGAAAAACAAAAATTGTAACATATTGCATTACGGAAACTATTAGTGTCAAAGGATTGCAAGATCAGTGATGACAGCTGAAGTGCAGGCACTAATGTTGGTTTTCGATTTTTCTTTCATCATCAAAAACCTCGTTGAAGAGATCCTCGGTGGACCAATAACCAAAGAAGCCATAATCGACAGCAAGATGGTACTACCTTCTTGCTGCCGATTAGGAATAGTATTCAACGTAGTAGCCAAGGACGGGAAGACGTCAGAATTCCGCCTGCAAATCAACATACTTGCCCTCAGGCAAATCTATGGCATAGGAGAACTAATTAGAATAGCATGGATTTCAGGAGTAACGATTCCAGCAGACCCCCTGACAAAGCCGGGTTTGTCACTAACATCAGCATTATATAAACTCATTCAAACCAACAAATATCACTTACAACCAGAGGGCTGGGACCTTTCACACGAAATAGAAATTGCCGTAGTGTAGATGTTTACAACGCCGATGTAGCCACTTCGTGCGAAAACGACAGAACAGAAGGAAGAATGCATGACGGTGAATAAGAACATGTAAATGGAAAAGGGAAGAAGAAGAGGATAAAGCAATGGCAGCCACAGCGGCAGCAGGATGAACGCACAAAACAGAAGACAAGGGTAGGCAAGAAGTGTGCGCAAACGAGCACTCAGAAGGGAGAGATAAAAGAGCATAGTAAAAGAGTAAAGGAGAGGGAACCTTACAAGGCAGGCAGATGTTTACAGCATTAGTAACTCGACTTTTTAGTACAAATTGAATTGTACATGAAATTACACGGGCGAGTAAATTGCTGTACCCGCGGTCGAGTTCGACAGTGTAATGATATGTATAAAACCCACTTAATTCATTTAATTTTTACTTCACACGTACGAACCTGCCTACTGTACACCACTACGTTATGTAGCATGGCTGTCAGTAACTCTACCGATACCTGTATGAACGAGTTCCAACTTGAGCACCAGCGTTGCGTGCCAAGGTCGAGCATACATACTACATTGGAGGGGAGGAAGAAATACAGAAGTAAACAGATAGACATTCTTACGAAAACTCTTTTTTTTCGGAAAGTGTCTCACAAACGGTTCGAAAGACCAAAAATCGGAAGACGGAAACCAACTCCAAAATCCCGCCTGCCCCGAATAATACTCGGCACATATGGTAATAGTAGTATAGGCGCTACTTGACGACTGTAACGCAAGCAAGGTCGTTGGGTAATACTAACGTATTTCTAGATAAATCTGGCTGTAAAGATACAACAAAGTATCAGCACAAATAAGCAACGAGCGAAACCATTTTGAATATAGTGACCAATTACATTTCTGACATTAGCCCGATCACTTCGATAACTGAATATCTCAGTAATCCGAGTTTTCCCTCACTGTTTACCTACGTTGTTATGAATCCTAACCATATTTATTAACCACTAATTAGCTTTATTCGCCCTATATTATTCTTAAGCAGAAACTTAATATTAAAGTAGAGTCGCATTTGACATATTTTGACAGAAATACCGAGAAGATGTCGGGAAAGAAGGTCAAGTGTTGGAAGAAAATTTTGAAAATATGTGTGGAAATTTATTCAGTGATATTATACTATATGTTGTTCTTCTCCCTATCATACACTTGTTCGTTTAAATTTACTGAACATAATAAAGGTTTTAATCATAAAAAACAATTGCATTCATGATTAGTATGTGAAACCGAATATATTGCTACTATTAATAACATTTAATACTATAAAACCTGTCTATGTGGCAATTATTTTATGAACAAAACGATATCAACACCGGTAAAATGTATAAGTAGATGTGGAAGGTAGGTCTGATTAGGAAGCATGGATGATCCATTGGTCTCACGAGATAAACATATGGTGAACCAACGCCACGCAAATAGTTACGTACATCATATTGATGATACATCATCATCATGAGGTAAGTCAGATGGGGAGAAGGTGATTTCGAATGAGTCAGTTAGTTCCGAATACATTATAACTGGCATCGTTGTATGGTTGGGATATCATTCTGAAGAAAATGAATGTACACAATTCATTAAAATTTTACTACATATGGTGAACAAAAATCTGCAAAAGATTAATTATTTAATTTTTTGCTGCAAGAAATGCATGAATTTTCAACTGCTTGCTGTATAGAATTCATATCATAGCTGTTGAATGTTTTTGAAACATAAATCTGGAGGACTATATTTAAAGAAACGTTATACCAACAAGAAGAAGGAACTATCAATCGTTTGTCCATCATAAATTAATCAGAAAACACTTACGATGAATCGCAATGGAGTTAGACATACAAGGTCAACAGTGAGAACTACGGGACCCCCATTAAAAGCGGCAAGGGTCCGTAGCTGTCTAAATGATGTTGGGGATGGAGAATGTGCTCAGCTAAGTTCAAAGGTTTCCGTGGAAAGGAGTATGGTGGGACGACGATGAACCAGAGGTAGTACCAGTGGAAGTCGTGTTAGCAGAAGAGGTGGCATCGCGAGAATTAGACGGAATGGTACAAACGAATCTTCATGGAACAGTGATCTACGAAATAATGGCAATACTGATGATATGAATTCGAAAACGGGCAGTGATTTGATTGGAAACGCTGCCAAAAATTGTGGAAATGGGAGAGAACTGATTAGTTCCATCAATGATTCTGGAAATGTAGAGATGGAAGTAAATATGGAACATTTCCGAAAGCAGCAAGAAGATGTTTGACAATAAACCGTGGAGAAGTCAAGGCTGTCTGTTTTGATGAATCAGTACAAGGTGTCGACATATGATAAATCTCGTGAATTATTGAGTAAAGAGGTATCATTCAAGGCTCCATAATCCGAAAATATGAAACTTGATGGGAAAAATATTGAAATGAATGAAATTGTACAAAGTCTAGAGTTGTTGAACCAGGAACATTTTAGAAAGATGTCCTATATCAACAAGAGTCGTGAAACGTATGTTGACAGGCTGATTAAGCAAGTACCTGCAAAATACCTTGGAGTTGGACAAGCTGTCGACGGGAGAACGCCGAAGTGAGGTTGTAAGAAAACTTGTGAATTGGACCCGTACTGTTATAGATATGTAATAAATTGGACGACTAGTTCCAGAATTGTATTGGAAAATGGAATTAAACTGTTGGATGGCTCAATGATAGTACTGACATCATACAACTTTCTTTGCAGCGTCAACATCATATATGTCCCCTACATAAACTCGTAAAAAGATATTATATGCTCGTTACTTGGAAACGAACTGTCATCTGGTGAATGCGTAAAAATCTATCCTTTTGAAGAATCCAGAACTGCTGTTGTGCAGGAATTTTACAAAATTGGTACATTGGATGGACGTCTGATACAGCCGCTATCTGACTTCTGCAGCAGAAAGAAAAGATCTGCGAAGGACAGATATTTTGAAGCACTTGGATATAGTTCTCTATTATCTATATTTAATTTTATAGAATCTGGAGGAGCAGAACCCAGGGACTGAAATATCTGTTTCAAAAAGGAAACTAATGAATACTATAAGAAATGGTAACTAAGATATTTCTTGGTGGCGTACTGCGAATATCTCAGATATAAAATTACAGGACAGGAATGATTAAGGGTACCGTAACGTCAGAAGTCAGGAGAATGATGAAGAAATGCTGCACTTATTTAGTAACGATATTGGTCCTGCTGTACTGCATGATTTTATTAGGTATATACCGGAGAACGAGGAAAGGACATTGTTGAAGGAACTATAATGAGTATTCCTCATGTAGACTCTACACGAGTAATACTCATTATAGCTTCACACAATTGTTTATCCATGCATCCGATGCATGGATAAATAGTTGTGTGAAGCTGCTAATTGTGAAAGAATATTGTGGGGGGTCCTCAAAGAGAATTCAACCAATTGTTTTCGAAGTATGTTCAACTGGCGACCGATCCGTTGGTTGGAAAAATGAGGGAATATGTAGAATTGGTACCTGAAGAATAAGAAGTACCAAAATTTGATGTGTGGAAATAAGAACAAAGTTCCAGACAATTGGAACGTGAAGAAACAAGATATTTACGACATAATGTCAGAAGAAATATCTTATTGCTATAAAATCAAACTGCTTCTCCAATACATTGGTGTAAAGTGTGGAATTATCCATGACTGTTATATCTCATAAATGACATATGATCGGAAACGTATTGACAAACTTGGCAAACCATACAATGAAGGAAATGTACGAAGTTCGTTATTTGAAGATGAAGAAAATATAGAAGATAATGGAAATGTACAGGAACATATTGAAGTACAGAATATGTAATACTCAGTAAAACATTATTTATCCGTGTTATGTCTATAGGCATAACATGGCTAAAATCATGTGATAAAGATTATAGTCGTTATCTTCGTCAATATCTGACTGTACCACTTTCAATGAATCTAGTTCCCTGTAGAAACAATTAAGATAGAAACGTTGCGTTCAACTCAAAGACCAAGTTGGGCATGGGAGCTGTTTAATAAAGGAATCAATTCCGAAATTTGACCGCAACACATGTACAGACGAACAGATGGTGTGAAAATTAATGATATCATACCACTCTCCTGCCTCCAAAATGTTTTTCATAGATAATGCATCTATGCCTTGATTTTTGTGGTCAACTTCATCATATGTGGCCCACCACAGGCATATGCAGTTCAAAATTTTGTTCGCATTATCCAGAGGCTGTGTGAATTCCATGTATTGTAAAAGAGCCATAACGTTCTTGTCCACTTGGTGGGAATGTTTTGCACGGAATAGGAGAATATTTTCGTTATGTTGTTACGTGCTTTACCACCCTTTATATGGACGAAGCAATTCCTTTCCTTCTTGCCCGGACCTAACTGTGTTGTTGCAAATATTGGTTGCATTTTACGGCTATGTGGCGAAGTAGGTCTGTCATTTACAATATTTATAGAACTGTCATACTTTTGCAACGTTGGAAGATTTCCACCAACTATGTACCCCAACTTGACAAATTTGAGAGAAATTTTGGAGTTTGTAAGCAACAGATCGTGGTTTCGGAAGTAGGTCTGAACGAGATCCGTGAAAACTGTTAGACTGGAACGTGACAAGTTTTTCAATATTGAAGTGAGAATTTGCGTTGTGGATTCATTACAAAGTCATATTCTTTGTCTTGTGGCAACAAGCAGTTGTAACGAAACATAAATACTGTCCCATACCAAATATGGTGATAACTGTGTTTTACCTTTAGCTATAGTAGTCATCCCTGTCAAATGAGGTACAGAAATCTGAATGGAACGTTGTTTTAGAAACGAAGCATGTTTGGAACTTCGACGTATATTTGAAATTTTTGGTCCAATATTTTTCACTGTTTCATCCGTTCTTGTTGCCATCCTTTTAGATGTAGACCAATATGACTGTTTGAAGAATGTATTGAAATGCTCATAAGGTGATGCATCAATAATATTTAGTCTTACAAACTTAGAGAGGTCTTCTACCACGTCGTCTAGTAAATCGAACTTCAATGTGTGGATTCCAGTATCGCAATGTTTCTGAATGTTTCTATGCATTGAAACTTTAGAATAGTAATTCTGTCCCCAATGTCATCTATCGATTCCTGTGACCATCCTAGGAAATTATTGTCGTATAGAAAATCTTGCATTAATGTTGTGAAATTTTTCCAAATGTTTGTCAAAGGAGAATCATCCTGGTATCCAGTGACTCTATCGATATATCCTGCAACGAAAGGCAAAACTATATCCAAACATTTATAATATTTTCCCTCCAACATTCCTTGAATTGAATTACTTAGAAAGAAACTGTTCAGCTGCTGACACTTCTCCTTTGTTGAGAAGTCAACATGGAAACCGGGTGCACCGTACTGGTTTTCCATTGCAGAAAGAATAGAATTACAAGCCCGTAACAACGCCACGCGCTGAGTCCTAAATTGTTTCCCATTCTTTCTTTTGTCCATGCATTTCATTTTTAAGAATGGACTTGACATATATGTCATGAAACATGTTTTGATTGCTTTAGAAGAACCGAAATGATGGTTCTGCAATGGTTCTTTATTAGAACGAAACTATATTGTTTCTTCTTGCTGAGACCGAAATGTGTTGCTACAAACTTGCGTTTTCTTTTCCGGTGGTGTTGCGGCGGAGGAGTATAATTCAAAATATTAGTAGAAACATCATACTGTTGCAACGTAGGGAAATGGCCGCCACCACAGGTGTAGCCCGACTTCACAAATGCAACACAAATTTCTAAATCTGAAAGAAACTTTCCATTATCGTGTAAATAATTGCAAATGAGTTCCTTGAATACTGTTAGACTGGTACGTGATAAGTGTTTCAGTATTGGAGTAAACATTTGGATTATTTCTTCGTTACACAGTAAATTTGGTTGGATAGTCGCTTCAATCTGCTGTAATGTAACTGAAATGCCATCCCGAACCAAATATATAGATGGGAGCTCAGTGAATCCAGCTGTAGTTGCTTTCTCTGTCGATTGTTGTGTAGAAAGTTGTTTGAACCTCGCTTTAAAAATGTGGCATGATGTGAACTACGTCGTAATGAAGAAATGGTTGGTCCCATATTTTGTACATTTCATTCGGGTTGCCATTCATTGGGAAGTAGACATATACCACTGCTTAAAGAATATATTGAATTGCTCGTAGGGAAATGCATCTAATATATTTAGACTTCCAAACATCGATAGTTCTTCAACGACGTAGTCGAAGGGTTAAGAAGAACGTGGAATTTGGTAATAATATAGATAACTACAGTGAATTAAGAGGGAGGATTGTTAGAGAGGCTATTACTGTGGATTTGAATCATTTTTCAGCCAATAGGTGCATAATTTGACTGCATGACGTAAACGTGATTATAATAAACTTTACGGATATGGCTATGAGTGTTTGACATGGAAAGAACAGCACTGATGAGCCAATTTCTGTGTAACAATTTTAAATGTTACACACCAATTTCAAATAATAAAAAGGATAAAAAAGCGAACCGTAAGAACAGGCTGTGTGGGAACTGGACACAACACCCTCGACAGAAACGGACTGTGAATACTGACTTTTTTGGTAAATCAACCCTCAACATATGGCTACCTTCGACAATTCAGATGAGGAATGTAACTCCCACGAGGCAGGAACGATGAATGATGAAGATATGGAAAGACACTGAATCTGATTTGTTTGAGGTAGTCTAAGTTGAGGGTATGGAGCGGAACGACTTGGCAAAAACCGTGCCATATATCCGAAAATGGATTGACAATACGAAACTTCACATTCTACAACCTGCTACGGTAACAAATTCATACAAAGCGAAGAAGGAAATAGGCCTCTTCCACCTTTACATGCCAGAATCATTTTTGAGTGTATACGAGATTGGATGAAGTCAAATATGGCGCGAAAACATTCTTCGATTGAAACAGACGAAATTACAACTGAAGAACTTTTTCCGTATGTCAGTCTTGAGATTACAACATCAATCTCGAAACTAAACGACGAAAACGAATACTGTTCTGAAAATTTTTATATAATATTGACGATTTCAAACGTGTTTTACCCCGAGAGAGATTTCTAAAAATTCCCAATTCGCGCTCTTCCACAAATTTACCCCAGATATACATATGAAGAGGCTGTAATTGATCCGTTATGGCATTTACGTACCATGACGGAACATGTTTTAAAGAACTGTGTCAAAATAGCTGTTCGTCTGTGTGTCCGGAACTGAATGACTACATTCAAGAGGTGTGCTTTTGGAGTGGATGTGACATCTACTAGGCCATGCGAATTTTGGGGGTCTGTGTAGGTTACATACAGAAAACTACAGTGTTTGCATGGTTACCGATAGAACTGAAGAAAAGGTCTATACAATTTTAAGATAAAATGTATGGGGAATTAACTATGGCATACAGATACTGTTTGTCTTAATATAAGAGGGATAGAAATTTACTTACGGACTGCGGAGAATAAATGGAAGAAATAGTCTGGATTAACATTCATTGTTTGAAAAATTACACCAATGTACCATTAAAATTTTCTTTCATACACAGGATATTTTTGTCTGTATAATCTAGGCTCGTAACTACACATTGTGTAAGAGACGTTGAATGAATACTTTATATAATACTGCAAAAAATGTAGTTTGTAATGTAAGTCACATTGACTTTTACATTCATGTGTTGAATGTTTGAGTGTATGTACAGTACATTCATACATTCATATGCCGTAGGCAATAGTCAATAGTTCATCCATTTTACATTCATTTAATGAATGTGAAGGTGGATGGTTATTGCGATTTCTGATGTATATATCTGTTATATGTGAGAATGATATGATGGCATATGGGAATGATATATAGAATAATAGCAATATACATAGCAATACATCTATACCAATTATGGTATACACGATATTAATATTTTTATCAATTGTGATATCATGCGATCAATCGAACAATTTGATAAAAATATGAGGAAAGCAAAATAATAAAGAAAAGTAATAATAAAAAACGTGATAGAGATGGAACTATGAGAAATTGTATGGAATAAGGAAAAGTGAAAGAATGTAGAAAATATGCAGTAAGAAGAATGAGAACCACCATTAGCACCGACCAAGAAACGCATTCAATAAGTATATATTATATTATCATGTTATATGAAATATATACATCGAAATTGTAAAAGCTCATATCCATCTGTTCTCTCTGAAGCAATGCACCATATAGATCTGAAGAAACACAAAAATGACATTAATAAATATAAAGAACATAACAAAAGTTAGTGAATTGCATAGAAAAGATCATGAAATGGGAATTAGAGTATGAAAGCATAAACGGAAGAGGAATGCAAATATACCTATTTACCTGAACCAGGGTAGTTGAAGAAGAGAAGTAACCTGTAAACGAAAATGAGAAAAAGTAGTGATGGTAAAGGAAGGTTAACAATTATGAGTGGAGTTATACTATAATGTTTTAATAAATTAATACTTAATCAATACCTACCTGTGCCCAAATGTTGACGCATGCAATAAGTTCATCGCGATAGAAACGGACATATACGAGTCGCTGTTGAATGTACAGAATGAGTGAACTGTCATCGTGTTGGGATCATCGTTGCAAGTTGATCGGTTATACTTGTGACTGGTTCATGGAAATGTGCGTTGATGGCGGAAAGGTTGGTAATGTAATTGTATGAAAAATTGTACACAAATGGCTGATTAGTTGAAATGTTAATAACTGAAAAAGGCACACAACGGTCATTTCTCGCACTACATTATGGTAACTGCAGATCTGAAAAATGTTGAGAAATCGAAAAAACACTATTCAATACTTGCGGCAAGTTGCCATTAAAACGTCCAATATTATATTTTAATTTAAATCAAATAAGCATACGACAGAAAATAATAATAAAATCACACAATCCTAAAATAAGGCAATTAACAAAATTGAGAGATCCCAAAAATTAAATGTGGACGTAATCGTTCTGTCACTTGTATTCTCTCAACGAAATGGTGTGGTGTCCTCGAAATCTTTCAGAAGACACCACAAGTATGTGGCCTTAAAAGCTAGGAATGGGGATACAGATGTATGAAATGGAAAAGATGGATACATCACGATGTATGATACTGGCTCTGAAATATATAAGCAATATACGAAATATATTTCAGTAGTTTTTGTAATTAATGTGTCGTGTGATAAATTTTAATGGAGAAAAAATATGCACCTATTTACCCAACTTCTTTCGTCACAGAACACAGCTGTGGATTTCAACTGAATAATTCAACAGGAAATTCTACAGAAAAATCTCGTATTATCATGAACGGTTCCGATGAAGAACAGCATGGATGCGGAAATCTAGCTGGTAGTAATGGAACTATAGTTAAATCCGTATCTTCATCAACGGAATTGGGACATAAAATGGACAAGAGCAAAGCTGGTGTGCTAAAAACGTTTTTGGCTGTATCTTAAAGTATAATAGAATCTTTTGTTGGAAGGAAGGAGGTGTAAGAAGGTATTAACATCATCTGCGACGCTGAATGACTTTGATGCGAGATTATTCTCAAAGCAAGTACCGTCAGTTGAATACTGAAAAGAGATTACGGTTGAAATTGTGAGTAATTGTCGGGAAAGGAAGTGAAGGGTTGAATGAAATGTATGAAAGTAGTGGAGTTGAAATTGAACAAACGTTCAACTTATTTTTATCTTCTCCCTGTCTTGTTTTTATTTGTATATGTATCCTGATATCAATGAAGTAACATGTTTTATAAAGTCAATTACGGTCAAGCACTTTGTGAAATGATCACTACTACTGTCAATTTGTTAGCTATATTTCGAAAATAGTAGCCTATCTGCAAAAGGTTATATTATGATTTGTAATGAAGAAGGGACACACTTAGAACTAGACTACTTGTGGGGGTCACTATTTTACCATCATGACGATGTTATTGATGATCCAAACACATGGATGTAAAGTCGTTTCCACGATGCTAGTAACCAAATACTGATTATGCACCTTTTTGATGACCATTTACACACGGTACGGTAAGCTAAATGGGCGGTAACATGGGGAGTTGTTGAAGTTATTAGACGCAGTTATTTATAAAGTCTTATTCTTAATAAATATTTACGTCATATCTATGTCATGTCCTGTGTGAGACAGGCTGTATCTGTAATGAAAGGGAATAAGGTACAGAAATCATGAAATTTCCACTCCATATGGTTATTACGATTTTGCGAAACATCAATTAATTGATTTTTCGCCAAAAATCGAACTCCACATGTTGTAGAAATTTGATACAGCATCTACCAAAGCCATAGTGTAGTGCAGTTTTGACTGCAAGGTGTACACATCTACGATCATAGCCGTTATATGTATTTTCAACCTATGTCGGAACTTGTTCCATCATCGAAAGTTAAAGATAATATTGTACCAGAGATAAAAGATAATCTTCAACTTATTGCGATTCATTTATTGTTCTAAAATCAGCTATGGGTAATCGCAGCGGTGCCAAGAAACGTTCGGAAAGATTGTCGGGGTCAACAGTGGGAAATTAGGAACCCCCGTTGAAAGTGGCGAGAGCGGGTAGTTGCGGAAGTGACGATGTGGTAGATGAAGTCGGTGGTACTAGTTCTGACATGGTTGTGGAAAGTCGTGGTGTTGGTCGAGGTCGAGATAGAGGAAGGATTCGTGGAGTTCATGGAAAGAGAAGAAGGTGTAATGGTAGAATGAGCGGAACAGGTACAAACGAATCTTCATCTATCAGTATTGAATTAGTGAACAACGGAAACACGGATGATATGGATTCCAGAATGGACAGTGGTGAGAATATAAATACTGGCGAAAATGGTAGAAACTCTACCGGTGTGGGTGCTGCATCGGACGACTTTTCGTCAGTACAAGAAGAAGTAAATTTGGAAGATCTTCGTCGGCTGGAAGAAGATGTTCAAAAAAAACTGCCGAGAACACAATAGTTTCTGCGTTAATGAATGAGTACAAAGTTTCGCCCAATGAGAAAGCACGGGAGGTGACGAGTAAAGAGGTTTCAATTAAGGCTCTACAATCAGAAGTTATGAAACTTGATTGTAAGAATTTTGAAATATAAGGAATGGTGCAGCGTTCAGAAGTTCTGAATCAAGAACTTCTTGATAAGATGGGAGATAACAACAAGAGTCGTTGAAAGTATGTGGAGAGGATGATAAAGCAAATTCCAACGAAATATTTGGGAATTGGACTGGCTGTAGACGTGAGAATGGAAAAGTGTGGAATCAAGGAAACGTATGAATTGGACCCATATTATGAGCGAAATACCAGAAACTGGACGAATGGAGCAGACATTGAAATGGGGAATGGCATAAAACGGTGGGATGGTTCAATGATGGTACCAGGACCAATGACCGTTCTCTGCAGTGGAAACAACAAATATGTCCCCTCCA
>JAULBU010074670.1:0-10166 GCA_032358235.1 Odonthalia washingtoniensis | reverse complement strand
AATAGAAATATTACAACTAATTTGTACATTGTCGTCGTCCTGCAGTAATGTCGCTAGAAATATGTGAAACTACAGATTGAAATTCTGGACATTGACGAAAAGTCAATGCACTTCAAAACTATATATAAAATGAAGTACATGAAAAGTATACAAGTCGAACAAAAACAACAGAATTGATTTTAATGGCAAAATTTTACATTTTTTCGTCTGTAATGTTTTCCTATACGCGGTCTCAACTTTCATAGAAAGATATAATTTATTGAATGATATCATAATAATTATTCACTCCGGAGTAGTGAATACGGACAGTCTCCCATTGTAGTGCAATTGGCCGCCGGATTGACGAGCATCGAACGTTTCTGATCTCAACCTCCAAGTCACATTTTGCCACGTTTCGTCTCGCTATGTCACGTTTTGGTCACACTCTTATGTCACGTTGTCACGTTTTTACGTTTTGCGTAGTTCGACCATTTGGACGACTGACCACGTGTCAGCTACGCCGCGTAGTACAATACCTTACTGTACTTAACGCGCTGTATGCCCACCCCAACCGTGGGATGGCGCGCAGCTTACTTAAGAGGTCTTTTTGTCCCCGAACTACTTTTCCTTTGATAAAGACGAGCCACCTTGAGACTAAATCTGACCCGAACTCGCACTTCGTTATTAATAACGAAGCCCTTTCGGCTACGACAGTATTCCATCCTCGCATTCACGAGTCGATCAACCCCGCCTTACAAACGTCAACCTTGGTCCGACCCCATCCATAGTCGTGTTCGTTCCCTCCGCCCTACAAGCGTACTCCGGTACGGACAACGTCCACTCCCCACACCCCTGTCATCGACAATCGTTCGAAGACACCGACATTGTGCTGCACGCCACCTAAACAACAACTCAACCCAACCGCCCATTTGGTGAATTTCTTTGCCATTCACGTAGACTACTGTGGAACGAGGGGCGCGAACATCCTTTGTGCCGATTTCATTCCTTATCTCTCTTTGGGGAAGTGCATTGCACCACATCTGGTCTCCTAGCCTAGAACCAACTAGGTGGCAATTGACTGAAGATGGGAAAAACTACAACTGGCATACCAAAGCCCGGTTTGAGAAAAACACGATCGGTAACTGGTAGCCTACCAGCGGGATCGCGTAACGCTTCCCATGCAACATCAAGAACCGGTTCTGTGGATACTCCCGCACCGTTAGCTGGCCAATTCACTCTTGAGGAAACCATACAACGCATTTGCGGCGAAGAATCTGCGGAACTCAAGAAAAGAATTACAGACTTAAAATCACGTCTGGAAGAAGAAGTTACCGGAAAGCCCGAATTCGAAGAGGAATTTAAAACCATTTACGGAGAGCTTACGGCTATTAAGTTATCTCTTGAAGAAAAGATTACCTCTCCAATGGAGTCTGTCGCTGAAGCCGTAAAATTATTACGTTCGGACGTCAACGTGCTCTTGGAACACGGTACATCACTACAACAAAACTCGAATTTCGAGGTGGAACAAAAAGCAAAAAAATTGATTTTAATACCGCACCGGGTCAGGAAGACGCACCTCAACGTCTACTTTTACCGTCGCAACGGGCTTCAATGATACATCTTGATACGTCACGTAAGGTAAAACAAAGTGTATCTCGCGCATCAAGCTCGAACCAATCAAACCCGTCGTCAGAATTGCGACGTATACCCGGTTACGATTCTTCATCATCATTAGAGGATGACAAAACAACAGGCCTTAGCTTGGATATTATCGATTTTACCGTACCATTCTTTGAAAGTGACAAAGGCCCTAAACTCAGAGGATTGACCTCGTTTACACCATCAAACCCAGCGTTCGACCGGTTGATGTCGTACAGATATTATCGTTTATCCAAAACAAGCGGAGACCGAGACAGTGCATCCACTGGAGAGCTACGCAGACTCCTCAAGAGCCTGGAATAAACCATGAAGGAACACAGATTCTCGGGAGAAGATCCAATAATGGTATTTAACTTCCTCTTCTGGATGGTAGAAAAGTGCGACATACTCGGATTGACCGAGGCACAATCATACGTGGACTTTACACAGTTCCTTACAGGGAAGGCCGCGAAACAGTTTAGATCGACAAGAAACAAAGCTCGCTCCGAAGGAGTAACATGCTGGCCAGAAGCCTTCTAATCGTTACTAAGAACGTACGACACAACCGCTGCTATACGCGAAGCGGTGAATACGTTACGCGGAACGCGGCAGTTGATCAATAAATCCAAACAAGAATTCGAGTCCAGGTTAAACGACGCCACCTAACGTGACGGGAATGTACAAGACAATCTAGACAAGATGACGCTCTTCGTGAACGAATTAGTACCGACCACACGAACGATCCTTGCGCGCTTCTGGGAAAGTGAGCCCTGTCAGGAATTAACATTCGAACGCCTCGTTCAATTCGCACAAGGACGGGGCGAAGCGTATAGAGCCCAACGCGTAGGAACGCGAACCTTACCAATACCCACTCGGGGATCAAAAGAAACACGCAAAGATTTCGCGGAAGAATCAGTTGACCTTCAATCGTCGGAAGCCGAGTACAACATGGCATCTCCCGAAGAATCTTTGGACACCAATGATTTTCCGTCCACTTCGTTGGAAGGGAAAAGTAACCAGAAATTTAACAATCACGCAAACAACGCGGTGAGACCAGGATACAAAACTTTAGGGGGACGCGCCTCAACATCGAACCTAGTGGGATGGAATTCCAACAACCGCAGTCACCAGACACACCAACCATTGACTTCTCAGCAATGTTATGAATTAGACCACATATCACCGAAGTGTCCATTGCATTAATCTGACATGGAGAAGGTCGTCACCAACTACGAGAAGTTGTCTCCATCCCACAAGTCCATCGTGCCGGCAACATCATACCGTATGACTCAATTCGCGCTCGCGCGCCAGGAAAACAGTAACCCGAAGACGTGAAAAATACGAACACCTCCACCAGTAATCAGACCCAGGAAAACTGACGCGGGACCTGACGAAGTTTCTTCTTTTCCAATAAAGAAAATCTTGAATCGCCCACAGACTCCTTCACAAAGTTCCCGTGTCACCCCTTTCGACCACATTTCTCCATCAGCTTCAACAACGCCAACGAATATTTTCGGTTGCCTCCAACGCCCGTGGCGGAAGGTGAAACGCATAGACGCACATTGTGCGGTATTCGTAGCAGCTCGGAGTAATTTTCGAGTATACGCCAATCTTGGATTATCATTACGTTTGATGAAACGGATCGCTGAGTCTTGGATACCGGTACCGGATCCAGTTTCATCTGACGCTCCGACCTACCGTTTGGGTCGAAGAAAAAAATTTATCAAGCCCCTCAACGGGTCAACAAACATACAAGACGCAAGCAATAGACCCTTGACCATATAAGGGACAATAACGCTGGCAGCGCAACTTGGATCCCAGTCGAAAATGCTGACATTTTACGTGGTTGACCCACAGACTCGCAACGTCCGTCATTCTCTGTTGCAATTTCTGCGACAAGCATGTCGAAGAGATCCGCCCGCGCATGGAGTTAGTTAAGCTTGAAGATGGGACTACAGTACCCATAGTTAGAAAACCAAACAAGAGACTCTTGGACGCTCCACAGCTGTCCGAAGAGGCGGAATACCTACCCGCAAAGGGGAGGATTTTACCAAAAATATATGTGTTAGAACAGACGGGTATTCAACCGGAGACACAAACCTGGATCCCAGTCAAGAGAGCACGCCAAGGACTAATCCTCGTTGAAACAAAACCACGCTTGTATGAAAATCACTTAGCTCTTGCAGGCGCAGTAATAGCTGATGTAACGGACGGTAAATCATTCCAGATATCAGTCGCCAACTTTGGAGAACATCCAAAGACCCTGCTTCTAAATCAACACATTGTCAACGAAAGTCCGCACCCAACCTCGCTAGTCGAGTCGAATATCTCGCACGTGCAAACGCTCGAACTTGTCTTCGAGTCAGGATCATCCAAACAACCACCTTCCATGTTTCGGAAGAGTCAGCAATTCTCCAGAGTCCCGGCGTTGATCAACAAACATCTCTCAGATCTTCGAGAGTCGCATATGGAAAAAGACGAGATGCCAACAAAGGCAGAAGACATACAGCTCGTAGTACCCGGGGAACACCACCATGACATCAGAAACATGTTGAAGAAACACGAGACAATGTGGCTCGGCAAGTAGGGGAACATCAACGTCACACAGAATGCAATTGACCTCATCCCCAACACAATACCGTCCGAATCACCGCCGTACCGAGCAGGCCTCAATACAAGATAACTCGAACAATTCGAAGTTACCAAGCAGCTCAAGGCTAGAGTTATCGAGCCCGCCTATTCCGAATGGGCAGAACCAGTCCTCATCGCAACGAAGAAAGATGGTAAAATTCGGTTTTGTACCAACTATCGGAAGCTAAACCAAGCTTCCATGAAGGACAGTTACCCACTTCCTCCTATGGACGAGTGTATCCACTCACATGAGGATGCCAAGATATTCACAACCTTGGACGCATACTCTGGTTACTGGCAGGTCCCAATAAGACAAGAGGACAAGCATAAAACCGCATTCGTCTGTCATGCGGGAACGTACCAGTACAACTGAATTCCATTCGGACTCATAAACGCACCTGCGACGTTTCAACACGCGTTGGACCTCATACTTACCATGTTTAAGTGCAAAACTTGTCTTACCTACTTGAACGACGTAATCATCTACTCCAAGACGGTCGACGAACACATGAAAGATGTGGATTTAATTATAACTTGCCTTTCTGCAGCCGTCGTTACCTTTAATATTAAGAAATTCAACTTCTTCACGAGTACTGTTGAGTACCTCGGCCATGTCATCAAGCCAGGAGAACTGGAAATTGATTGAACAAACACTGAGTCACTCCGGCAAGCCAAAACACCAACGTCTAAGACGGAACTTCGCTCTTTCTTAGGACTTTGCAATGCCTACAGACTATTTATACCATGCTTCACAAATACAGCTTAAAAACTTAACGAGCTGTTGGCGAAGAACAACCCATACTCGTTCAACTTGAACGAGGATCAGCTTAAATCATTCTACTCTCTCATAAAGGTCGTCTGCACACCGGAAATACTGGCGTTACCTCAACTCAAACTACCATACTCAGTTGACATGGAAGCTAGCAACTACCAAGTAGGATGTTCCCTCTTCCAAACCCACCCTGATGGGGAACTCAAACCGATCGGCTATTGGTCCAGTTCGTTGAACCAAGCTGAGAAGGGTTACTCTACAACCGAGCTAGAATGCCTCGCCGTCGTATGAGCCCTCGAAATACTTCGCCCTTACCTTCTCTATGAGAAGATCATCGTATACACAGACCATGTAGCTCTTGGCTGGTTGCTTACTATCACTGGTCCATCAGGAAGACTTATGCGCTGGCCAATACGCCTAGCGGAATTTGACTTCCACATCCAATACAAAACTGTGAAATCCAACACCCAGGCTGATGCACTGTCAAGTTTACGCACAACAGTGGAAATCACAGCAGTCGACGAAGAGGACCTGATATTTCCCATTCAGGAAGACAACGAAGAAAAACAGGACATGATGTTTTTGTCGGTTAATACCATCAACATAGATGTATCTGAAAACGAAGCCAATGACTTGGAATCCAATGACTTGAAGGAATTCTCAGCCGGCGCGCTGGTCGCAACTATACCGGAACCGACACCTTCGGACCCGTTATTCCAAAAAATCTCCACAGAGGAGCTAATCTTCGCACAAAAACAAGACCGCTTTTGCCAAAACATTCGAAAAAAGCTTGAATAGGGGGTGGTTCTCATATTCGGCTTCAACGACAATGGACTACTCATCCAAAAAGCTGAAATTGGATCTCAAATAGTCATACCCCATGCGCTGAAAGCACAAGTCCTGCACATCCATTATCGCGCCAGGCTCGGCAGCCACCCAGAAGGAAGAAAGCTGTATGAAACCATACGACGCCACATGCATTGGCCCGCATGTACAGTCGACTGTTTCGACACAGCGTAGCGATTATCAACCTGCGCCCGAAACCGCATTAAATTGCGTAAGAACACGACCTAACTCCAATTATTTCCGGAAACAGCATCCCTCGAATCAGTCGCCATCGACGTCTTGGGTGAACTCATCAAAACAACACTCGATAATCAGTACATACTGGTGATTTCCGACCGCTTCACAAATCTGACAAAATCCATGCCCATGAAGGATTTATCAGCATTTGAAGTAGCTAAACATTTCGTTAATGAATCGGTCTTCAATTATGGAGCACCAAAAGGACTTATCTCCGACAACGAAGGATGTTTTTCGGCCAAATTCTTCCAGGACGTATGCCAGATCCTGAACGTCCACAATGATTTCACCACAACCTACCATTCCCAGACGAACGTGCGAGTTTAGAGATACAACCGTACCATTAAGTTCACGATACGAAGTTACTTGGGCAACCACCCCAAGGATTGGGACCTGTATATCGGCGCGCTAACATAAGCGCATAACTACCAACCACATAGCTCAACATCTTTGGCACCATTTAAACTTGTGTTATCCCGACCTCCACCAGCGTTGGCGTTGAAAGAACAAGCAACAAGATCCAAAAGTTCAAAGGAGGCCAGGGACACGTTGAAGTTATGGTTGGAGACAGCCCTTCGAAAAACGAAAGGAAAACTGGACCAGGCGCAAGCCCGTTACAAGAGAAATTACGACGCCAGGCTGAGGCGGCATTCGGAGAAGATCGTACCAGAAGATTGGGTGTACCTCCGCGTTAAAAGGCGGGACGAACGAGAAAACTGGCACAAATTGGCCGCAGTCGCAGAAGGACCGTACAAGGCGAACAGCACACTTAGAAATACGGTAGTAATTGAACTACCCGACAGGTCGGTTGAAAGAGTCTCGCAGTCACGAGTAGTACTGGCACCGGAACCACGAACTTTCGAGGAGATCCAAAATGCTGTACGCCCACTGATGGACGAGGAGCCAATACGAAACACCTTCCCGGTAGAAGTTGGAACAATTAACGCCGAAACGCCGACGAACAAAGATCAAGTGACAGACGAAGTTGAGAACCAACCCGCAGGAACTGCGGTAGACGATGATAACAACTCAACCCAAGTCGAGAACGAACGATAATTAACCAATGAAGAACAGATAACACGTGGAACCGTGGAGAACGATACGGACGAATACCAAGTGACAGATGAAGTTGAGAACAAACCGCAGGAATTGCGGTAGACGATGATAAAAACTCAACCCAGGTCGAGGACGAACGACGCTTAACCAGTGAAGGACAGACAACCCAAGGAACGGCGGAGAGCGATACGACCCAAACGGGTACGAGTACGGAACAGCAACGCCCTAAGGACCAACTACAAGTGATTGATAAGATAGTTGATCACGGGACGAATGACTTTGAGAACCACAACAAGGAAAAGATGGGATAGACACTATACTGTATTCTCTTGTATGGGTACGCAGCCAAGGATGATACTCGGGAACCAATCGAACACCTCCCTAGGAGTAAAGTAGCAAGCTATTGTAGAGAAAAGCGGCTTGAGTTGCCGAATGATATCAACAGATCAGTAGATGGGTAATACCGACTTAAATAAGAATCACAAACGCCAACTCGGCGGTCGAGAACATCAACCACACGCAAAAACATGCGTTTGGGTCGCGGAAACTAACACTCACTGAGACAAGCCAGAGATCACTCATCGAAACGCTTGGCAGCAGCCTCAAAATAGACCACCAAAGGCACCGGCATCATCAAATGACGCGAAAGGAACAAACCGTACGGGCCAATACTTCAAGCCCACTGTACGTGCCAATGCATTACAGATCATCAAAAAACCCATCATAGGCTTCAACTAAAATTCAACAATTGAACCATGAATCAATTTTATGCAAAATATTGATACCGATTTTTAATTGGCTCATATACCTACATGTGTGTGTGTTGATACCCGAAACGCCTCTCGGTTTACAGTTCGATTATTCACCGCATCTCATCAACAATAACGCGGGAAGAAACCCACCTCTACACGAAGATCGTTCAACATACTAACGTCACCACGGAAAAATGAAATAACACACACTCCCCATCGGCGAGACGGAATCAATACCTCTCAAACGAATCTAACAACAGCCACATTCGACCGGCTAGGCCGACACAACTGATTCAAATCGTCATACAACTCACCAATTTAAGGAAGAACACGTCGATTGTCTCTCCCATGCAATTACACGTACTGACAAACGGAATCCTCTCCGGAAATAGTTTTATTGGAATACACCAACCCAACACTACAACTCAATTCCATTTGAGGCGGGTCACTTCAACTCAACAACTTCACTATCATCGATTGGCGGTCAAGTAAAGCAAACTGGGTCCAGACCTGAACCCAGAGGTCATCCAAAGTTCAACAAATATCAACATCTGTCCGACTCTTATCACCCTAACATGCGTGCTCATCTCATCTCAACTCTCGATTTCCGCCCAAACACATACTCTTACCTGTACCGGTCATGTCCCGGGCTCGATACAACCTCCAATTGGAGTCGGAATCAACCAACGACCCCTCTAGAGCACTGAAATTCGGAGAATTCAAAACCACTCCACCTGCTCTAGGACATACATCAACACGATATACTTCTTGGCCGATAACCACGACAAACAAACCCTAGCAAAAACAGGGAAAGGGGAACGACACTGCAATACGGGACCAACCCGGTAAATACGAGGCAAACTCACCACGTGGGAAAGATCTCAACCGTTACATACGATCTATTATCAGCACGGCCTACCTTATCGGGATCGATACACGAGTCACACGCGAATGATAAACTCCGTGGGCCTCAACATGAACGAATACGAATTTCAGGACCGAACAACTTCCAACGGATTCCTGTCAATCCAGGACGATCAACATAACTTACGAATTTATTGTTCAACGACTACTGCAGGCTCACCCACAACATGGCGATCGAGAAACCCCTTAACAACAATTTCAAAAATTGGCAGTAAACGAAAACAGATAAAACCATGTGGTATTGTACCCTACTCAAGGAGGTTGATCAACTACGTCCCCTGATCACCCCACTGTAAAAATACAACACTCAAAGACTGTAAAACATTATGGCTCCACATAGTCGAACTTTGAGTTTGAAACTCCAACAAAGTGGGAAGTGATTTACACGGTACACCCGGCGGACCTCAACACTGAACAAACACACCCACCAACAGGGGACAAGAAAAATTCAAACTCGAGCAATGTCCGAGACGTGTAAAATTTGAAACATCACTCGTGGTGGCCAAGCACACAATTAAATCCGTGGTCCAACCTTACTCACGCCTCCACTATCTCCACAGATAACTAATCTGGTTTCTTCGACAGATTAATTCTGGTTCCAACCTCAACCCACACTATCTCTCGTGGCTGATACAACCCCTACCAAACCAACACAACAATAACAACAAAAAAGACAAAAACGGAAACCTAAACCCCGCTCGTGCGAGTGGAATAGGGACTGCGTCTACTTCTAGCATCAACAGCTAGTTATGTACAAAACCACTACGACCCTCGTTGTCGGCCATTATTTTCATGCACACCTTGTTGATGTCCTCAATTGCAGATACTCATCTGGACGAACCTACAGATACACATTTTCCATCTGGATATCTCGACCACCGAATGGAATTCGTAAGACACTCTCAACAGACATGCTGATTGATGACCCAATACCCACTGAAGGGGAAGAACGAAACCAACGTGGGACAGGACATCAACATTGAACATTTATTCAAAATATGGAAAACAAAGAAACAGAATTTTTATTTTTGGAAGAACTCAACTTACGCGATCCAAACCACGTTGAACAACAAATTGAACTAGATGCAATCTAGGATAACGGACCACGGAGATAACCGCGTAACTCAACAAACAAAAATGCAAACAAACAAAACTAATTTTATTCAACCCACACATTGCGGAATGAACATAACCCAAACCAATTGGCTAAATAAGGGGACATGATAGACATGATAGTAACAGCAACTCTAAACTTTTTTGGAGACCAGTTCAACTCGATGATAATTTTCCAACGCAAATGCATTTCAGAAGAATCGAACTCACGACTTTAC
>JAULBU010074659.1:0-10168 GCA_032358235.1 Odonthalia washingtoniensis | reverse complement strand
ATCCAAAACCCAAACCTTGGATAACATCGAAAATTATGTCTGTTTCATGCCTAACAAAGGGTACGAAGTGCAGAAATTAAGAACGGACCACGGAACAGAATACAGCCCGAGTAACTTAAAAGATTATCTTCGTGCCAATGGGATCACTCATGCGCTTACTGGAAGAGCTGCACATGCGCAGATGCATGTTGCAGAGCGCATTAACAGGACCCTAACAGAAATGGCATGTAATATGCTTATTGACACAGGTCTACCGAAACGTTGGCGGGACACGCCATTCTCTACTCCACTATGATCAGGAATAGATGCACCATCTCCACCTGTGATAACAAAGAAACCCCCTTCCATCGGTTTTTTTACAAAGAAGCTGATTTAAAGATGTTTAAACCATTTGGGTGCACATCCATAATATACATACCCGAACCGCACTAAGCTTGATGTATCAGCAGAGAAAGGTATACTTGTAGGATTATCTGAGGGAACTATATGCTACAAAGTATACTTCCATTCTACTCAAAGCATAGTGCAGGCAAGAGCTGTACATTCATCGAGGATAAAGACGAGCAATTGATAATGACTAATTTACTCGGAGTGAATTATCCACGATAGTAGGAGGAGAAAATTCATGCAGAACGAACACAAGTCCAAACTCTATGGCAAAGTGCAGACCAAGAAAATAGAAGCCGAACCCCAAAGTAATTGAAATTAAATCTGAAGATTTAAATTTAACTGTGTCATCAAGATACAACCGTGAAGAAAGCGGCCCAAATACGGATATGAATGATGCTCACGATGTAAAAGACACCAATTATTTTAAGAAAAGTGGAAACGACGCCGTTGGCGAAACAAAGTCCACAGTTACATATTCCTTAACCGAAAGCATGGTTGGTCAAGATAACCAAGACAAAGCTGTTGGTGTCTCAAAGGGAACAGACATGAATACTGGGGATACCATTTGAACAGAGGTTCAAATGAAGCCTCAATCGACTAATGACATCACCATAATGAAATGTAAACATGATCCACGTAACAAGATGACGAAGAAGAAATCCCTTGAAAGACCAAAAGGGTCAAAGGACAAAAAGAAATCAATTAGATGTACGATTGAAAAACACAGACCTTCATACAATTCGGGTACAAAACCAACGATAAATGTACGCCAATTACAAACTGCCATCAATGACAAAGTACGGAAAAAAGCAGAAGAGGGAGGAGACGTGACTATGATAGAAGCTTCACTCCTTGTAGGGGAAACGACACAAAAGGTTTAAACACCAACAACCTATAAAGAGACCATGAACTCTGGACATGCCAGTGAATGACGTCGTGCTTGTGATGATGAAATGAACTCCATCAAACAAATGAAGGTATATCAGATAGTAGAGACACCTCCAAACAGAAACAAGATCGACACAAAGCGCGTATTCAAGGCCAGAGAAGACCAAGATGGAAACGTAATAAAAGTTAAACAAGATGGGTGGCGTAGTACCCCGCCCAGCGCGAATTGGGGGGTACCGCTTGGTAGAAGGGTTGGTAGAGCGGAATATACGCTCCACGCGACAGTGGACTGTAACACCGTCGCGGAGACGAGAGCGTGAGTTCAGACGGTCTCGACAAATTTTTAAAATCCAAATGTAGTATGCGACCCAGCGATGCAGATTGTTGCATGTACACCCGTTATGATTCGAATGAAGAATTGGAATTGATAGTTATGATATACGTTGATGATAATCTTCTCATGTCTAAGAAGGATAATACGCTTTTAAAGGCGAAAGCTGAGTTGCGAAAACAATTCAAGATGAAAGACCTAGGAATTACCAAATGGTTCTTCGGTATAAAGATCAGCCATCGGCCAGAAGGAGTATACCTTACGCAGACTTCGTACATTGATAGAATATTGGATCGATTTAAAATGATCGACACAAGAACAAAACCAGTCCCGCTATCACCAGGTGAAGCCATACGAAAATTAGCATTTCCGACAAACAAGGACAAAGATGTCAAGTTCCCATATCGCGAATTGGTTGGCTGCTTATTGTATTTAAGCGTTTTCACAAGACCGGACAAATCGTATACCGTTGCTGAATTTTCTCGCTTCGTTTCTGATCTGCACGAACAACATTGTACTAGCCTGAAAGATGTACTTCGATACGTCAAAGGGACAAGAGAACATGGGTTATTTTATAGTAATAAAATATGTAAGTCGCATGTCTGCACATATAAGCAGACGAATCTTGGGCTGATTACCTCCTCACGCGTTGATCGACTTCTGGAATACTGACTTACCTTGGTGAACATATGGTAGACTGGAGCTTTAAGAAATAATTAATTATCACCCAAAGCACCGCCGAACCTGAATATGTAGGTGTAGACACTGCAACTAGGATGATCGTATGGTTCAGCGTTTTGTTAAATGATTTGGATGAAGAACAGAAAGGAATCACCATGATATATGAGAACAATACTGCTTGCCTCGTGTTGGCGAAGGGAGAAGGAATGTTCCTCAAATCCAAGCACATAGGATTGCGATATCACTACCTTATAGAAAGGGTAATGAAGAAAGAGATACGACTTGAGCACATATCTACCAATGATCAACTTGACTATTTGTTGACGAAAGCCCTAGCCCCTAGGCGATTCGAATTGCTGATGCAGAAAATCATCTTTAAACCAGTTGAAGATGACATTAATCAGTCTAAGTAGTGTCTCCCCTTAAAGTTTTGTTTGTTTGTTTGATTTTTGTCAAGGTGTAATATTGAACATTGAACATGGAATTTGTTAGTAATTCCAAGGTTCATAATGCACAAGTTCATATGGGAGTAGTGGTAATTTCATTTTCTAGATTATTGAGGTAATTCATGGTATTAATGATGATGGCTTCTAAGTATATGTATGTCAACGTTTGATTCAGAATCAACATGTGGTTTAACATATGAAAAGAAGTGCACATCATAGTTTAGTAAGTACAAGTTTATGTTAATGCTGAACATAACAAAATTAATTGATACCCTCGATCGTTTCTTTCCCGTCTGCAACATTGTAAGACTCGTATTGGATCAAAATACGTGCCATAGCTAGGAGCGTAGCTAGCAACCGTTGAAGCACAATGATTACGACTCAATTGACCAGGCCTGCGTTTTGCTCCGATACGACTGCAAGGGGCACGTATGTTCGACTGTATGGTACAGATGAAGTATGCGTGCGATTTCTTGTGAGATGAGAGTGAATATGAGATGAATAGAAGAATTTGGAGGTTATTTTATTTTTTTACAGTCTATTGGTCACAATCGTCGAGCAGGCGTGTTGAAATTTTAGATGAAAATACAAGGTACACATGACAATGCTGTAACGTGTTGCACATGTACACCAAATAGAATGACAATGATTTGTCGTTCGTTAGTACGTGTACTGATACGAGTACAGTAATGACGTGTCACTTCTAGTGCCCGTTTACACTGAAATATGTTAGGTTGCAACTACTGTAATGTCTTCAACCGTCGTCGTTGTTCTTGCGACGAGTGTGAACAAAAAGGAAGAAAAAGTACGATATAAGTACACGCATGCGCAAGGGAAGTTTCAATCTATAAAAGAACACAGCAATTTTTAGATACCTATTGCCAATCAAATTTTTTTAAAATTTATTAAAATAAACTCTTAACTCTACCGTTATTTCCAACATTTTTTTATTTGAAAAAAATTTTAAAAATTTAATTTGTAAATTATAGTCTTTTAAAAGACTATTTGATTGGACACAAGGAAGGATAAAGCATACAGCTTGACATTGATATCAATCTTGAAACTTTTTTTTAAAAATTTACGGGCCAAAATTACCTGTATGACCTGTGATTGGCCAGAGCGGTATTTGCGATGTATAGGGGATGTATGTTTTGGATTGTTGTCGTAATGGTGCAGATATTGTTCTGAACGGATACAAGGCTTTCTTGAAATGGTTATACAGGAAGATGGAAACGTGACATGGGAAGGTTGGACTGCAACACGCAGTTAAAGTAACATTAACTGATGATGCGTTAGGGAACTGGCATGTAGCCTTCTCAAAAAATTTGGACAGTAGTTAATGATAACGACATCAGATATGGGCGAAAAATATATGTATAAAATCGTTGTGCTTCGTTGTTTCTGGTGGCTAAATCTCAGATTTATTTACCTTCACGTTTTCAAGCAATCTTGAAAAGTCTCCTTTTTTCTTGTTCAGATGTGATGCCTCTATTTGGATAAAGATGGTCCCGGGTTACAGGAAATTTCTGTTAGTGATACACGTGGGAAGCATTGTATCACACGAGCCAATGAAGACATGACCTGTGTAAGGTAGGTACGGTGTAGAATGAAGATAAGACGGCTGCCCTATATTCCTGAACAGCGCGACTTGCGTGAGTATGAACGGTCATAATGATTGGAATATACACATTTATATGTGTCATGACTAATTTCTGCAGGTGAAAAAATACAGAACGACACTTGTCATGTACAGAAGTTGACTAGTTATGTGCAACGGTAATGGGGTAATACAGTACGTTGACACAGCAATGTCAGGATCAATTTTGCATATCAATAATTTGTCATTATTACAATGTATTGTAAAAACATAATCGAAACGCAGCGTTGAAAATGATGTGAAAAGGACAGATTGTGGATGGGTGCAACGTGAATAAACACTGTGAAATGAAAGGGGCTGGTGAGAGCTTCGACCAAATCATCTCGAAAGAAAAGATGAGAGGTAACTGGACAGTAAACGATTTTTCATCTGTAGTCTCAAGTCACACATCATTTAGTCAAAGCAAAAGCAATATGGAATAAGCTAAAACAGCTCAATGAAAAACTGAAAAAATTCAGTCGACGTGAATAGAACAGCGACGTAACTTTAAACAACGATACCTTCCAAACGTAATAATTTACTTTCCATTGGACCAATAAATACCTATGCCACCCTACGTTTGAAACATTTGTTGAAAATATTGAAGACAGGAAATATTTTCCACTACAACCGGGCGATACTTGTTCCGGTGAACATTTTCATATCGTAAGGAGCATACCATCTGTTCTCATTGTTGTCATGTAAAGCCGTTATGTAGTATGCTTTGCATGCACCCATTCAGAATTTTTAAACAAGGAAAGAAATGATTTCTAACAAATGTTTTCCCAATCTGTGAAATCGGAAACGGTACCGATGATGATACTATGGATAAAGCAAGTTAATATACAATGTTTATCTTCTCGAATTAATTTTTGAAGAGAAGGCATGGAAAAAAGTGTTTACGTCGTCTGCACGAAAAATGTTTCAATCGAACCGAATAACCCGGTTCTGTTTTCGAAAAATTCCAGAAAAACTTACGAAATACAAGTCGGCGAAAGAAATACCATTGAAATGTATAGAAGAATTTATTAAAGCTGCTGACAGATGCACAAGAAAAATTATGTCTGTAATACTACCACAAGATGGAAATGGTCTTTATGGTGAACTACTGAAAGATAAATGTACAAGTACCAAAAGGGTGAATGGGATGGTAAAAGTATTAGAAAAAGAAAGGAAAGGTAGTGTATAACAGCGTATTATACGATCCTGCCTCTTTGGACACTTACCAGCAATCGATTTGCAACGATTAATGGACGAGGAATCCAAAAGCACAACAAACGAAAGCGATACAAGTAAAGATGAGATACATGAATAAAGAATGGAGGAAAACACATCTGGATTGAGTATGGAGGTAGACGAGTCTGGTGATGACACTGGGGAAATTGAAGTTGTTGACTTTAGCACCCATGAGGAAACATTGCAATGTGGGAGCAGTGAGCAGAACAAATATATAGAAGCGGGGCATTTTTTGTAGCAAGAAAACGATCTTGTGATGACTGGCTCTATTTGTAGGCATGTGGAGGGATAACCAGTAATATGAATTGTAGAAGATGTTTTAGTGATGAGGAAATTGAGTATGTAGTATCCTTTATTTTAAGAAGTGACAATGTACAACATATGTCTTGGGAAACAAAATTGGTAAAGTGTGACGGTAAGGTAAGGAAAATACCGTGTGTGATGAGTAGACTCAGGGTTGAGAGTATGTGGAAGAAATATGCAACAGAAAACATGCCTGAACCTGATATCTGAAAAGTTGGACGAACATTATTCATATTACTGGTAGTGCCTGTAACAAAGGGTAAATTAATACGGCAGACGTGTGTAGATTATATTCTAAATGGGCTAGTTTATTAGAACATGGGAAATATGAAGGCGTTGGTGAAAGGGAAGTGAACGGTAGTGAAAATCAAAAAAGGCTCTTTCAAGATTACAAGATTACTTGGCGTTCCTGAATATTTGAAATATAATTATGTTACTCATATTTCAGGTAATGACATGGATGTCTTGCACGACATCCGTTTTGCTCTTCTAGATGATAGCGGAACAGAAAGACGGCAAACTAGCTGCAACCGTTCGTTCTTTTGTTCTTGCTTCTTATGTCATCTACTAAACATTCATGAATGTAACCAGTACCCGTTTCAGCGACCGTGGTAGCTTATCCATTCGTTCATTTGTTGTTGTTTCTTATATTATCTGCTATTCATTGATGAATGTACTGAAGATAGAACATGATTAGAAAACAGATTATGTACAAGATAAAAAAACCAAAAAAGTTTGAGTTATATTTACAATGTTCACAATTCATTACAAAATTCTTAGTATTAGTAAAACATATATTTTATTGTAAATTTTAGAAGCTATCTAAAATTTCAAAAAATTTCACATAATTTCAAATTTATATACCATTACTATTGGCTGTTACAATCGTAATCCCCACTGTAATAAATTAAAGTGTTTACAGAACCGACCTTTCAAATTGTCGTAAAATCTCCGCGATTTCGTTTTCGTAATTTCACACACGCTTCTTGTTACTACATTGTTCTAGATAAGTTATCACTTGTGCAATACCATCTTCCTCCCAATTTTGTGATGTTTCTCAATTACAACGGTGCTTCACATAATGATACAAAACCGTCTTCGTAAGTTTCCTACATTACTATATACTGTATCTACAAACGTAAATTATATGCTGATGGACGTTCTTTGCAAAAACTAACTATCTTACATACCATGTTAACATTATTACCTTCTTTACGTTTATTTCTTCGTCGTTTCATGCATTGGATCCCTTGTCGGTTATTTTGGTTGTCAACTATCTCATCCGTCACAAAAACGTCGTTACCACATGCACCAAGACATCAATATTACAGTAGCGATGATTATGAATAACAAACCCTGTTTGACTACTGCGATGTATCATTATAACAAAATCAACACCTATTAACATCATATTACGTCAATCGTAACACCGGAGGTGGATGGTTGTTATAATCTTCATCGAAAACAGGTTTATCTGTATGTTATAGAAAAGAACCGATAATTTCAAAAGTTTATACTATAGCTTTTTCATTTGTACAATCATAATTTTTATCATCCATACAAGATGATGCTCATCACATGCATTTCCATAATTTTTCAATGGGATCGAAATGAACTCTTCTTTTACTCTGCAGGTATATTTTTGATGTTGGAATTTGGAAAACTTATTAGTAATTCATTGATATTGCATTTTGCATTTCCGAGTACGTTAATCGACATGTGGGACATGATTGTGTATTACCATCATCAACGCAAACATGTATAACTATTTGGTGTATGATTTAAGATATGATTTGATATAGACACACTTGACCTTAATAATCTAAACATTCAACTTATGTTTCAATTATACATGATGATCTTGAGTATATGCCTTTTGACTATAATTAATATGGTTCTTATAATATTTCATTTCGGTTTAGTAATGTTCCACAAAATTGCTTGGGATTGAATCATACTCTCCCTGTATGTTATTGAAATGATTACATATTTTCAAAAGTTCAAACTCGACCTTCTTAATTTGTACAATCATCATTTTTATCATCCTTAAAACATGACGCTCATCACAAGCATTTCAATACTATTTCTTATGATGATGATTATATTTCTTTTCGGATTATGAATGTTTAACAACTTGTTATCGGGTTGAAATAAACTTTTCTAAAACACTACACGTATATTTTTGATGTTGTCATTTGGGAAACTTATTAGTAATGCATTGGAATTGCATTTTTCATAGCCAAATACGTTAATCGTAATGTGGGACATGATTGAGAATACTCAATCATGTCCCACATTTATTACCATCATCAACGCAAATATGTATAACTCTCTGGTATATGATTGAAGGTATGGTTTCACTTGGACCCACTTGATCTTAATAATCAATACATTCAAATTATGTATCAATTATACATGATGATTGTTATCAGGTGATTATAAACAAACATTACATTACATTTATGGAAAAGAATATGAATCACACCTTTCTTTCAATTGGTAAAACATGAATTCAGCGTAGAATTCGAGCTGCTAATGACAGTATTTATATTTATTCGAAGAAGATATCTATATACTCAACATAATCGTTTCTCGCCATTACATGTCAACAACATATTAATATAGTTTACTAATAGTAATGAACAAACAATATAACTATTTCAAATTAACAGCATTAATTATTCAGTGTAACACAAGTGTACCACGAGTTATTACAAACAGTACTGGAATAATATCACTATGCCCCGTTCCAATATTTAATTGGCCTCTTCTTTCCTACTATTGGTATTATCATTTCACTAAATGCAATAACGTTCACATCAATTTCAATTATTCTTATGGTTACGACCAGTTATATTACTGAGTTGTTTTCATTATAGTTTAAATGATTTCATGCATCATTCTCCTCTTCTTCCATTTTTACCTCTTTTGTTGCAATATGCAAAACATCGTCAGAGTCAAAATACCACTTTCAACCTGACTCCATTTCTTTCCTAAACATCTTTCTTCGATGAACTACCTCACCACTATAGAACATGCTACTTATACACTGACAGTTACAAATCTCAAAACCTTCAGTAAACGATGAATAACATATATTTTCATCCCATGTTCCACATCTTTTACCTAAAACAATCTTTGTATCTTCTTTTCTTCCATCACCAACAGATATATTATTTCGCTCCAATTTTTTTTTCAATAATATCTTGACAATTTTTTCTTCTCTCTTTCTACTACCATAAATGGTATCTGGTTTAATTTTTTTGTTTTTCAGTTCTTTTCCTTCTCACCTTTGCCAGAATTTGTCTTCCGTATCTGCACACACCAGTTCTTACATCATGCAAGATACCATTTATGTCATAAAGAACACCTTTTTCATTTCTTTTATTGGTTCCCCCACTTGCATTAACTTCTTCCATTAGCATAGAATACAGATCATTTACCATTTGTTCATATTGTTCTATAATACATCGTGTTTCAGCAATTGTAATTATGATACCATTCTTTCTTAACAGAGATATTCGCTCACCCAAATGTCCATACTCTCAGCTGCATCGGAATTATATACCTAATTTACTCATCCTTTCACTGTCAGATGAGTCGCTCCATATTTGTGAAGGAGTTTTTTCCATTTTTAATACCCTCCAAGTAGCGGGCTCACGGAGATGTCTCTTTCGAAAAGGGACATATTTATGTTCCCCTAACAGGGAGTTGGTCGCATTTCCGTTCATATCGGCTTTTCCTTTATCTGTTTCAATAAAATTTATGTTGTGGCCTTCACTTTTACAAAGTGTTGCAATACTACTATTCATAACTGGGTCCTCAACATTCGGTACTTTACATTTATTGTCTTCTTCATCAGTTATTAGATTTACTACCTCCAATTTAATAATCCTTTTTTCATTCCATTTGTTTGAAATGGGAATCAATGCAGTTCCAAATAATTTTTCCCTTGCTTGTGACTTCTCCTTTCTTTCTTCTTTCTGCATTTCATGTCATTGCATGTGTATATATACACATGCATATCATGTATCATAAGAATACAAAAAAACATAAGAAAACATTAAAAATTTGTTAGAACATTATTTCATATTCGCATCAGGCTACCCTTTTGTAGATTTTTTGACCTCGTATTAAAAACGTACCGTCATCTTTTCGCAATGTGTTGGTCGTTTTTCACCTTGTTTTTTCCACAATCTCTGAATGGGACGGCGGAGACGTATGCCGGTTCTACATGGTATTCCTGCCTTTAAACAG
>JAULBU010074648.1:0-10168 GCA_032358235.1 Odonthalia washingtoniensis | reverse complement strand
TGTCCCCAGAGCAGTTGAGAGGGATCTAATAATTCGTAGTACTTCTGGACATACGGACTCCACCGTTCCATTGGCCCAAGGAGCATAAGCGGCACTGGATGCGTGTAGAGCCGCTAAAGCGGATGCCAACCGCTCCATAACCTCGTTCACAAAATGTAGGCTCTGGTCAGAGAACCAGTTCATAACCGGGCTGTATATGGAAAAGTAGTCATGTAGTACATCCGCAGCGTTTGCAGCGTTTGCACTTCGGTAGCCACATAAATGGACGTACCTCGAAACGTCATCCTTAAGGATGAGGATATACCCTCTTTTGTCCTCTGACCTCGCGATGTATATATAATAAAAATGGAGGAGCTCTCTAACACGTGTGGCGTGAATTTAATGACCAAGCGTACGCGGTACAAGATTTCCAGATTTCGATAGTAGGCATACGAGAAACGAACGAACGAAGTCAAAAACATTTGCTTAAATTATTGGCCAATAAAAGTAGGCGCTGATCGTTTTAAAGGTGGCGTCCATTCCACTGTGACCCCCTAATCCACAATGTGCAGATACGCAAGTACGGACCTGCAGTTCTTCACTTTCAGCTGGAATGAGTAATTTCCCAAAAGACATACGAACGAGTCCATCGTTATTGATAGTCGAATACTTCGTTTCCAGGATATATTCAGCGGTGCACTGTTCCTGGGCGTCGCGGATGGTGAGAAGCGAGAGAAAGCGGGGGCCTCTTGGGTTGGAACAGGTACAAGAAGTGCTGCAATATGGCGAGCGTACGGAGGAGGTTTGGAACCTGGGGGTAAGAAGAAAAAATGGGGTCAGGAGAGATACAAATACCATTTATGGACCTCGGACTAATTGTTGATGTGGATTTCATTATCCTTGACGATGAAGTACCGACATTGATGTCACTAAAGGACATGGTGGAAAATAAATTGGATATTATCATTCAAGGTAAATACATTACCTTCGTGGGAAAGAAACAAGGTTTGATGTTCCAAAACTACTTCCTAATCCACGAGTGGAGTCCCGCAGACATGCCATACGTGTTTTTAACAGAAGCGGACCTTAGGAAGATCCACAAGTCGTTTGAGAATCCGTCCATATCTGCAACGAAAGGAGTCCTGCGGCGAGCAAGAGATGATAACTTAGGGAGACTGGTGAGAGACGGCATTGAGAAGATTGCCCAGGAATGCAAGCCATGTCATAGGCACGCAAAATACCCGAAGCGATTTAAGCTAACAGTCGGCACAGATAAACTGCGTTTCAACCACAGCGTACAGGTTGATACAATGTTCATTCGAGGGAAGGCGGTATTGCATATGATTGACATGGCCACCCATTTCTGCGCTGCGGCTTTCCTAAGATCCCAGTCCTCAGCTGACATATGGCGTACAATCCAGAACCTCTGGAACTTGGTATATATCGGCCCACCCGATCATTTATCAGTAGATCAAGGTTCAGCTTATTTAAGCAAGGAGATGAGAGGGAACCTGGAGGCGTCTGGTGTGATAGTGCATGAAGCACCAATTGAAAATCCCGGTGCCATAGGAACGGTAGAGGTACATACAATACTGTATTTCGTCCAGAACAGAGAGACTCGAAGTAGGAGTCTGTTAAAGCTCGATTTAAATGTATCACCAAAGAAGTAGCGATGTTTTCTGCATGTTATTGAAAGGTGTTGCATGCGTAACCTACCAGTACTGCTCCTGACGACTTAGTAAAACTTTCTTCTGGTTTTTATGATGGAAAATATATGGAATGTGCTTCAGATGAATACGCAGAGCCGTTTAAAATTTTAAGTTCTTGGTACGTGTTACGAAAAAAATCACGATTTTCAGGATTTAAGGATAACTCAGCATCTGAAAACAGTATAGGTTGTGTTGACCGTTGATCTGTCACAACAGGAGACGTTTCAATGAGGATATTATATCAGAGGAGAATAAAACGGATTATGACAGAACTCCCGTGAAGGAATGTAATCGTCCACTGGGAACGGGAAAGGCAAAGGAATTATTTGAAAAGAATAGGATAGCGCAAGAAAAAAATTAAAATTTCAAAAGCCGCACTTGTGTCGCAATGCGAAAGAACAGAAGTATTAAAACTTCAATCCGGAATAATATTGTTCACTTGAAATCCTCCCAAGGGAGATGAAGTTGCTACTGAATTTTTTAATATGAAAAGGGAGTAGATCATTGCGGACATGCGTGAGAAAAAGACCAAACGGCAAAGAATTGGAAATAATTTAAAACCTATGGATATGGTGGCTGTGAAGCTAGTTAACATTTTCACTTGAAAGAGTTCAAACTTCACCATGAACGTTCCAGATATGATCAATCAATAATGTTCTTGTTTTTCTATATTCAGTCACATCTCCCATGAATTTGGACGTTGCACAAATTGCAGAAATTGATCCGTTTAGGGGAGTGACTATATCTGTCGAGGAAGAAGCCCACATCACTGGAACTTCATTACAAACGTAAACATTACATTCTACACTTGTGTCGTTGCCATCTTCGTAATTTTCAATTATACCTTCCGATTCAAATCGGCAATGGTCATATTGTGAAGTATGATGCAACATTTTATAATGCTATTCATCCATTCCTTTCTCCAAAAACGGCTTGCACTTTTTAAAATCTTCCATTTTTAAGTCTACCAAAAGCTCCTTTAACATCTTTACGTCTACCTTCCTGTAGACTCTGAAAACGTTTTTTTCTACAAACAGGTTCAGACATGGTCTGAGCAAAACAAGGCCACTTGGAGTATATTCCATCAGCGAGCCAGTATGGCTTATTCCTGTATATTCCGTTTTTCATATTTGAGTTGTGGAGGATACGTCCCAATTGCAATATTGTTTTGTAGCGGTGATATATTTAAGACATTAATATCGTTTGTGCTACCTGGAAGACCAAAAAAGCATACCAAATATATTGCATTTGGTTCGCTATTTCTCCAAGAGTAATTTTTGGGACACCTTCTTTCCCTTCAAATTGACCTTCCCAAGCAGTAGGAAACTGCTCCCATTCCCATTTTCAACAATCTATACTGCCCAACACTCCGAGGAAGCCATCAATTTCAGATGTTTGTAGTAGTTTTAATAACTTCTCCTTGTTTGGATGTCGTAAGTAGTCATTAGAAAATACATTTATCATCGTCTTAAAAATTCCCTCAAGCATTTAATTGTAGTACGTTCCGCAATTCGCGTATATTCGTCCAATGAATTGGCAGGAACACCGTATACCATATTTTAATTTCAGCAGCAAGTTTTGGTTTTGCACTAAGTCCTTCTGCTCCTGTACAGTCATTCTTTTCTACGAAGTAAGCATCTTCAATAAGAGCATCCCCACCGACGTGACCAAATGAGCAAAAAGCTAAACAATTTCAATTCGGTAATTAACAGATGATTTTTTCTGTACCAGGCGTGGTATATTTGCGTATATTTGTTTATTCGACAACATCATGCTTTTTCTGTCAAACTGAAAACAAGAAAATTGAATACAGTACTGTGGTTAGAAAGGTATTTTGATTGGTTAAAATGTTAATGAGATTTTAATCTGGAGAGGAATGGTTGTGGGTGCCTTATTTACAATAATTCCCCCGTTAGTAAGAGGCAACTCACAGAATACCACAATTATGTAAATCCTGACCGATTTTGTTTCCTGCTGTGTTGTAATGTGTAGTAAATGTATTACTAGTAATTGAAAGTTCGGAATTGTGCCACGTAAGGTGTACATGTTATTATGTACAAGAGGAAATGTATCCAGAGGAAAATGGGACTAAGTATACGGTGTTGGACGAACCATGACAAGGAAGTACCTCCTCGAAGACATATATGAATTTATTTTTATGTGATATTTACAACGATAGTGGAAAACAACATTCCGGCATTGTGGAGGGGACGAACAGAATTCCTTGACATCTCTATATCTGCAAAAGTTATGTCATGAAATGTTATTGCACTTGAAACATGTGCGTAATCGTAATAATCTACCACCAGCATATCCTTATTCCATACCTTCATGTCGACATGCACCGACACCGCCATCAATACAGTTGTTCAGAGTATAATCTAAACTATGATCATCATTTTCAACGTCATTATTTGTAATATCTTGCATTGTAGGAACCGTTTAATTTTTTCTCTTCAATTAAATCTGGCTCTTAATCGCTATTAGGATAACTTCCTGCCACTACATCTTCACAAACTGTCAATGGTAGTATTCTAGACTTCTTGAGAAAAGGCTATCCCTGGAAAAAACTTGGTACTTGCTTCTGTATATCAATAAATTGAATGTTCATTCCAAGTTTAATGAAACAATTGTCATTTGTTCATCGTCTTCATGAACGCCGTGGGACTTATAGGCAGACCGGTGTGTACATCCTCTCCTTCCTTCTGGAAATGAATGAAATCTCCAGAAGTCTTTGCCCCTTCCGAATCTTGTGATAGTAGGGATATCAGTGGAAAGATACTGGGATAATCATGAAATTGAAATCGTAGTTTATGTCAGTTCGATTTGAATGTGATTTGTCGATAAAATATTTATTGGTAGTAGATTATTTACAATCGGGGTAAGATCCGTGTTCTAATGATGTCGGTGGATACACACCTCTATCGTAAACAGGAGGACACACGTGTTGTACATACTCGTACTGATTGGAATTGTCAGGTGGAGAATAATAATTTCCTTGAAGTGGTCTTGGTGTCGTCTCCAATTCGAAGAAGTCAGATTCCTTCGAGGACGTTTCTGATGGAGTGCATGAACAGGAAGAAGTGTTGTGAATGTTTGAATCCGTTTTGGGATCTAAGTAGTGGATGAAGATGTGAGGTGAATAATTTAGTTAATTCAGAACAGCACATAGAATTCTTATGGACGTTTATTTCATGTGACAGCGAGAGGTTTGCCACGAAATTATGGTATTCAGATTGTAGTAATGGAACACATATGACAGTGAAACTTTCTGTTATAATTTTTGAACTGGTTCACTTCAATGTATTCATAAATTTACTACAACATACACGGTTTCATTTTTTTCGTTTCCAGGCTCTGTATTTTCCTGAGCAAGCTCGTTTCACTTAAAAACTATACCGGAAAGCTGTCGGCACTGAAACCCAACTTGGCAATGAGCCACTTGCGCCTCCCTGCAGGTTTTATATCTTCCATCTCGGCAACAAGACTATTTTTGACAGCTCGGACCTGTCAAGGCAGCTCTGTACTTCGTTGGATATCTGCATCGCTTCGACTTCGGTTTCAGACAGTCGTTTTCAGTTTGTATGCTACCATATGCTCTTTTCAAGTCATTCATTGTTTGTCCATTCCTGTTAGTTGTATTATTATTCATCGTTTGTTCATAACTGTTCTCTGTAATATCAATACTCGCCGATATACTATTATTACGGCCAAGGTCCGCAATAATATCATCACGTTTCTCAATTCCGTCATTTATCACATTATGCCTCTCAATAGTACGTTCTATCACAAAACTGTCACTAATTATAGCGTCGTTCTTAACACCGCTTCTCCTACATTCACTACCCGTTATTCCTTCCTCCACGTTAACACGGCAAACTCGGTCATTGATTTTCCTTACAGGAACGTCAATTCCATTTATTTCTTCACTAGCATTTAAATTTATTTCCTCATGGTTCAAGCTACTCCTCACTCCTATTTCTCCTACAATACTATCCGGTTCAACAGTTTTCTCACTCACAACATTGTAGGTTAATATTCACTACTATCGCAAATTGTATTGCGTACTAAGTTGTTATTTCCATTAAGTGCAATGGAAGCATCTAAAGCTGTTCTTCTGGATTCATTAAGATTGGCTTCAATTTCCTTCTGCAATTCTATTCCTTTTTCCTGTGTCGACAAATTTTGGATATTTCAGTAATGAGGTGATGGTCAGATGGGATATCGTACCGTTGTGGGTACTTCGATTCAAGATATCCTTTCATCATCGCCGTACTGAGTTTATTTCCCTTATGCTTCACACCAACAAGGTAAAACTTTTAAACTTCCCCACTCAATCAAGAACTGTGTTCGTACCCAATGTCTTTCCGTCATCTCGTTTACGTCCCCATCCCTTATGGAATTGTATGGAATTAATAATTTCTTGTGATACAGTCACATTCTTCAGATACAAGTTTTCTTCTGATGTATCATATATTGAAAGTTCGTTGTTATTCAACATATCAACTGCTATTTTCGACGCTCGATTCTCAACACTGCGATCCAAATCTACATTTAAACATTTCATTTCGTTCCTCTTCTTGCACTTTTCATCCGTGTACATTTTATCACATTTACTACATAAGTAGACGCCGCTTTTGCTAACATCCTGATGATACGACTCTTTCTGCAATCCAGCAATGGTTTTCTTGTTATAATTAATTCCATTTCCATTATCACAATTTATATCGCTACCACCATTGCCAGAGTCACAACCGATTTCATCTCTCACAACGTACTTCCTCCCCTTCTTCATTATTGGACTCTGCGAATGTACTACCTCATCAGTTTCCCTTCCATGGTACGCGCTGTTATTCGAGTTCAAATCACCCATCATCGTGTCATCTGGTTCTGCACTTCCCATTACATGATATGCGTCAGTTGTCATAAAATCAGCTGCAACTGATGTTATACAATTTGATTGTCCGGCACACGACATTAGGCGTGCCGTAGAATCAGTTTCCTCTTCTATATGAATAAATTTTTGTAACGTTTTGATACCTCCACCTTTATCTCTCCCCTAATTTCCTTGTTCTTAAACTATTTCGTTATCGTATTGTAACATCTTCATTATGTCACGGACTCCTGCTACGCTCATATTTTTACTTTTACATTTTAAAATTAAGTAGAGACCCATTTTCTCTCCAGAATTTTAAAAAGTCATCATTATGAACTTTTGAAAACCAACAATGACATATCGAGCCTCGCTTGGTTTGTTAGTGGCGCTAAAACTTACTGGTTTCACGGAGAGTGCTGAATTAGACCAGGAAGTACTGGTACTTCCTTCTCTTGACAATGACAACAGTTCCACGCAGCTTCCAGAAATACCACCGTCATGCAATAATGCTGTCACAACATCAATTGGATCAACAACAGATTTTTTTGTTTGATTTACGTAGTTAGTCACGTGTCGCATTGAAATTGCAAAATGGGAGTCAATAAGACTTTTCCAGTTTTGTGATTCCGGATGTATAAGTCCTTCTAATTCAATCCCGTGATTGAAAGAAATTATGGTCATTATTTTAGGCGTCATCTTCGCAGTACAACATGGGCCGATATCAGAAATAACCCAAACTCCTTCACAATTTGTAAATTCTTGCTTTATTCGATATAATAAAGCATCGAGGATGCTGCATGCAGATATAACATCTTGCGCAATATCATCTTTCATTATATGGCCAACAAAAATGACGTTTAGTCTTTCACGCCCGCTTTTGGCATCAGATAAAGAACATTACTTTCCGTGATAAATGGCAGTCCCATAACAGAACATATCGCCGTTTCCGTAGAATTCAGAACTACTTTCCATGAACCGGATTGGTTCCAGATTCATTTTGTAGTCCATCAGTAGAGCAAGGACAGAACTTGGTGGTTACTTTTCGACTATATTGTAAATTTCAGTGATATGCAGGTCCCGGTTTCTCGCTATTATCTAATGTCCCAAAAATTTTCTTATCTTCTCTTTTCCTTCTTCCATTGAATTATTGATAGAATAATTTCTCTGTTCAACCCCAATCCTTATTTTCTCTAAATCCTGAAACGTTTTTAAGCATTGCATACATTTCGACTCACACCCACCCTCAGCACAACGATTTACACTGCAGTGAAACAACGCGTTTTAAGGGCCATGAACCAAATCCTTATCCTTTCCAATGTGAGAAAGGAATTTATATTTTAGGAATTCCCCAACAGCTTCCACTTTGCCTAATAAAAAACTTTGGCTTTGTGGATTATAAACTTCGCTATACACAATCCTTTTAAGTTAGACAGATTATCATAAACCAGAGTAGACAATACGTAGTCTACGGACGATTTCCGTGTTACAGACCCATTCGTGAACTGTTTCGCAATTTTGTAGAAAATTGAACGACCAAACATCGTGGTGACATCCTGAACATTATCATACAACAAATATTTCCTACGAAGATGTTAAACTGTTCATTTTCTAAGCACATAAGGAAAATTTCTCCAACAGCCATTCTTACGGATTCTCTTCACTACTTCCCATGATAGTAACTGAATATTTTCTTTGTTAAAAATAAATCTCAGTAGCTCCATGATGCTATTGCCCCCACACAACCCTCGACTTCCGTCGTATCGGTAAAAACCCATTGCTCATCAATAAATTCCAAATCCCTCCCCTCTGCTATTCATCGTCGAAACAAACCATTTCCCGACATAATTTCTTCCACTCCTCCCACACAGTTCCCATCTAATACCTCACTTGCATCATTTACTAGCTCGTCCAACTCTATTTCTTCACCTACACAGTCATTTATTTCATTGCAATGCGCACTTCTTGCAGTTTTCTTACTTACAGTCCGGAAGATAGAACCAGCTTGTGCTGTTGTAAATTGAGATGCCATTAACGCCTTGAAAAGTCGTCGTTCAATCGAACGTTTTACTGATTTTTAATAGCACCCCCTGAAAATTTTCCAAACAACTCACATTTCAAGTCTTCCTTAAATGCATAAACAATCCATTCGGGTCTGCACTAAACAGTACTTCCGAAAATACACATATACATATTTCAAATGCCTTCAACGTATCGTTCCGAAAGGACTTTGTTGAATTGCCAAATGGTACTGCCAATTGACTGATTTTCAGCACCATACCTTTCGCTGAATTGGCCAATAAAGTTCTTCGTAACAGGTCACGTAATATTTCTGTATCACTTATCACCGTACCCGCCTATGCATACATGACATGCCATAAACAAACTTTGTTGTTAGTAACATCTTATAAGTTTTAATTATATCAATAAATCGTTCACTTTTCACATTTTCTGGAAAATAGTTCATCTCCTTAACGTAAATTCGCCACTTCCTTTCAAATTTTATTTGGTATGGAAAGTTGTACAATAAAGGTAGTGACCTACCTTAGAGTAAGTGGACACCGACATGGAAATTTACCCTTGATGGTATACCAGGAGAAATACTTCCGGCAAATGAAGCCGGGGCTCTAGGTTTGTACGTCAAAAGTCTACTATAAAACATGACAAGTCCGGTTTGGGAGTTTTCGCAGAAAAACTATTCCTACTGGTTTTCTTATAGGTCATGACTATGAAACCTTGGTTTATGGAAATATCTCCGGGACCAGTTCGCTTACGAAAACATATGGTGACGATTTGTTGTCAGTAACTAAAGAGCAGTTCTTGAAATACGCAGCCCATTTGGTTCATTTATTCACAGCCGATGATGGTTCAAAATATAAAGGTTGTATTGTAGCTGCTCCATGGTGTGTTGCAAGGTACATAAATGATATTCACTATCTGACAGGTGATAAATCATCTCGTGTGGGACGAACTCATAATCCAAGAAGGCCAAATTGCATCTTTCAGCTGAATAGAACGCTGAAAACTGATGCAGCAGTAACTTCGTACCAGGTTTTGGAGATTCGCTCTTTACTTCCTATTTCAAGTACATAACATACATATTAGTACTTTTAACAGTATCCGAATTATACATATTTCCCATTCCCTTACGTTTCGTACAATAACTTTGAAGATATAATATTTTGTAAAATGTCTCTTCCAGTTTAAAAATCCATTGTTGGGATAGTAGAAAGTGTCAAAATACCGAAATTTATCTCAATGTGTACTATCTACTAAACGTTGATGTAATCCAAATTTTCATTTATCTATCCCAACTATTTTTGTTATTGCGTATTTCAATACTCCATTTCAATTTCATGACCAAGTGACGGATATTACCCCACATAATGTGGGGTAATATCGGTCACTTAAATAGCATGTAAAACTTCCAATAGCCCAGTTTGATCCATTATGATGTGAGCAAACAGACATTGCGATTACTATAACAAAACATGGACAGTTTATACAAATAATGCTTGAACAAATTACCACACTCACCTACCCATACATGGTTGTCCCTCACAATCATGTATGCGTAGGTGAGTGTGGTAATCTGTTCAAGCTTTAT
>JAULBU010074637.1:0-10172 GCA_032358235.1 Odonthalia washingtoniensis | reverse complement strand
CGGACTCCCTTAGGTGTTCCATTTCCTCCTCTCTGGAGTTCATTTCACTACACCTAAATGCGGGCGTTCATATAGCTGAAAATAGTGAATGGTTCCCTGGGCCATCTGTACACATTCCCCTCTTAAATGTAGGCATTCATTAATCGGAACACAGACGTTGGATACAAATCACCAAAAGGGGAATTTATATGCAAATTATTGACTAATTGACTTGAAATATTTAATCATCTTCAGTACATATTTCTGGTCATTTTACTTTTTGTGTTCTGAAATCATTTGTGTTTTTGAGTTAAATCGAATTAATTAATTCATTTTTTATCCAGCAAGGTCACATTCAACTATCTGAATCAAAGAATCAGTTAATTCATTACGTTTAGGCAACAATGCATGAATTTATGAAATGGTGCAACCCAACTTTCTTAAATATTTATATGGATCTTGAAAGTTTATTTCCAGTCTATCTGGTCTCTTCACCAACCTGGTAGATGTGGAGTTTGTTTCATGTTTTTCCTTTTTTGAGGGGGGTTCTGTTGTGTGTAGCCACATTGGGCATCCAGGTCGAACATGCAGCTTAGGAATAAAATATTGGTTTTATGATACCCAAAATAGAACCGTGCTTTCTTTTTTCTTTTTCTTTTCTCACTCAGGTGACAATATAAGACTATCATTCGATGACTTCTGAATTTCAATCAGCCGTCTCCATCAATATTTTTCTGTTGCCCCTAAGATGCAAATTACAATGTTGAAAATCAAGTTAGGGATGGGAATAGTGGAATTTTCATTCAAGCACGAAAAAGGAGTATAATAGTAATAATAATATAACGGGTTAGTATTATGTTGGATACTTTTTTACTATTCTTTTTGACGAAACTCGATCATAAAAATCAATGGATACTATTGAACCGAATCCTGACGGTATCTTGATGAAAGGTCAATTTAGTCAAGTCAAACATGGTAGTGAAGCAACTATTTAAGAAGATAGAAGTGAATTATGAGTTGATATTTTTTCTGAAATCCTTCCTGAAAGAGATGCTCTTTGAAAAGCTTGGAAAGAACATGTTTCGAATGAAAAATTTCAATAACTTCTTTTATCTCATTTCTTGGTTGCGAAACAACTGTAGATTATATCAAGGAAGAAAGAACATAAATTAGACAATGAGTTGCTAGTTTGATGAGTGAATTAATAAAACCCAAATTCAAACCCAAATCTCATAAGTTTCTTCATCTGATTAGTAATATTAATTCCATATTGATTTCGTTTGATTATACTTTGATTAAACTTCTTGAAAATCTTGAAAGTGCAAAATTTCATCATGTGATTCCACCAATATATTGACAACTGAATAAATTAAAACTACTGAATATAGTACGAAGAAAATTGGTGGTACTGATAATTGCCATACAACTAGATGCAATGAGGTTGGTTTAATGGTAAACTGGGAAAAATTAAAAGCGAAATCATTGGCAGAGACTTTGGAAGAAGATGGTGACTATGAACCTGTGGCTTCTTTGGAAAACGTGGGAAAAGAACAAAGAAACACGAGAAAGTTGAATTAGGGGTATCCATAGCACGTGTTAAAATTAAAATGGATGAGGAACATCTCGTTGAGAAATTCGTTTCCGATGCTGCTCGTCTTGAACGATTATTAGTCGGGCTTCAGTAGATAGCAGTAGTTAAGCTGTTCTAGTCACAAGTCCATATTTTCAGGTTTGAATAATATATTACGATGGGCTGACATTGCTACACATATAAGTGCAATAGTACAATCAAAACTATTGCTTAAAATGTCTACGTTCATCAATTTTAAAGAACATATGGTCTTCATAAAGAGAGACAAACTGCTAGATGGTCAAGGATTTTCTTTTTATTCAAAAAAAAGCAAAGAAACATAAATCAAGAAGAAAGTTAGAAGGTAAGTGTGCCAGTAAAAGTATTTGTCATCGTTAAATTCGCCACTAGTAAAAACATATTGAGGTAAGAAATGTTACTTTTTTGTAAGGCCAATAACGATAGGGTATTGGTCAATAGCCCAACGACGTAAGCGGTACAAATTTTTGTAGGTACAGCACCAACGCGCAAGATCAAAATGAATGGCGCGTCCTTGATCTGCATAACTTCGCACTGTATTATTTGAAGATTCGCTAGGAGATCAAAATACATGGCGCGATTTCCTTTTCCGTTTTTATTCTAAAATTTAGTTGAATACACTCGACTGATCTCTTTGGCTCTGTTATGTTTCAGTCAAAATGGGTACCGAGTTTCTGAATTAAACATCTATACCATCACCTAAGTTTAAAAATGCGGGCTCTGAAGATTTTTATTCTAATATTGATTTCTCTATGGTAAGAATGTGTGCAAGTTTCTATCGAGTATTTAATTACACAAGTTGTTGTGATGGTTTAAGATGTTATCTTCTTCTCGTCATAACAAAGGTTATGCTGCAAAATTACATAATCCATTTGTAAAAGCGTACTTCTTTTTAACATTTAGAAAACCCCACTTAAACGGCTTCACTTGACGAATATGAGGATAGTTTCACTATTAAATACCCTTCATATTTACGAGAAATTTATGTACACATGGACTGCAATAACAATGGTTAAATCAATATCATTGAAAAAAATTCAAATGCTTATCAGAGAATTTACTGGTTTTAGTACATTAAACTAAAACTGATTATTTCGAGTTTGCAAATGATGATGATTCTCTTTTACGTTTGAATGTAACGGTTGTCCTGGAAGACATTGTCTAGATCCCAATTGGTTGGTTTTGTACTCGCTCTCGGCCAATGAAATCATGACACGTGTCACTAAAAATGATACGCCCCCTTCGAACAGGGAGACGTCCATCCTCCCCCGTCAAGCTTCGAACTCCCGATCAGCTGGTCTGAGGACCATAGCACTCATCAGTAGGCCAAACTTTTTTGAACGGTGGTAGATTGTATTGGAAGAAATTAATTATAATTGTCGTAGTGACTTACAGCAAATAAGTTATTTATTATTTCTGTATGTCACAGTGGTGTCTGGCTACTTTTCTGCAAGCAGTGTTTCTCCTCACTTTTCGTTTCACTCATGTTCCCTTCAAAAGCCACCTCTGCTCACATTGAAAAAACACACGAAAAAAATACTAGTAAAAGTTCACGTGGGCTAAGTCGGATAGATTGAAACTTGAAGTTTCAACAAGCTTCAAAAGGCCAAGAATTTTTCGCCTGCTACTCCCTCTGTTGTTGAATCAACCGCTAACGTAATGCCTCCTTTTCTCCCTGATTCTCTCGACTCTACTCCTCCTCTAGACACTGGCTCTGAGGACGTTGTATTGACTAACGCTGGAAAAACTTTCGTGTCAAACGTTACTTCTGGTGCACCAAAAGCGCTGTGCATAGCTGGAAGTAAGGTAAGCACTCTTGTTGATACCACCGCTCACAGCGTAATGAGAGGTGAGATTGATGATTTGAAGGGGACGGCGGAAAATTGGAAACAGTAATGGCCAAGATTCTTGACCTTTTGCGGGCCTCAAGTGCTGATCAGGCGGTGGATTAAATTGAGTTGCTAAAATTGCCGCCTCCTTAGTCAGCCTAGCTGCGTTATCTGTTTTGAGAATCTACGTGATATATCCTGAGATCCTCCGATAAATGCGAATAAAGTGTGAGAATAATGTATGAGAATAATTTCTGTGAATAAGAGCAGTAGTCTTTCAGAGGGTAAGTGGAGCGGTCAGATAAATTCACTCGAGAGTGTGGTAATTATAATAAAGTGGCTAACTATTTGTGCTTTATGCACTTAACTAATATCTGATGATAGACGTTATGGTCGACCTATTTCTCTTATACGTTGTAGTACCGTTGCGTTAATCTAAGCCTGGAGGTGTGGTTATTACCTCCTGAGAACTCCCGAGGTTTTTGAGTTCCCAAAATGACTGCTAAGCCACCTTTTGCTCTCTGGGCGAATGGTTGATTCGTGACAGGCGTAATGGTCCGATGGTCGTTTGCAAAGTGTTCGTTACTCGTATCTGCGTATCTGGGTTCTGATAAATTCTTTAGGTATATCGTAAATGTATATCTTTTCTTTATTGACTTCCTCGCACTGGTTAGGATGGTCTGTATACTAGATAAATCCAATTCCATTTTGGATCAGGTCCCGGTTTACAGGTGTAGTAGAAATATACTTTTGGAGCTTGACAAAATTACTTGAAGTCGAATCTCTAATTTTACCACGTGTGTGATATCACTTGATTCGATAGTTGAATCAGCGTGTAATCCTTTTCAGAATAAATTCAGAATACAGTATATTGTACAAGTCATTTTGCTGTGTAATGGTGTATTCTCTAGTATTGTTGCTAGTGTCAATAAAGTAAATTTGTTACCCTTATTATCTCTCGCTGTGCCCTGTTTGGGTTTTTCCTTCCTTTGCGTGCCGCCGCATTGTCATCTTCCGCTTGAGGCACTATCTGTCTCCTTCGAGTATCTTCCTCTATATCAAGCGTCATCCACCTCTTCTTTCCATCATCCTCCGTTGTTCTCCCTGCGATATCGGCAATCCCCCTTATTCCCACTTCACCGTCATTTCTCTCCGTAAATCTCCTTTTCTAACCTCCCGTCATCTCTCCACCACCATATCGCGATGTACTTCATCGCCCTCTCTCCACGATCCTTCGCATCATCCCGCGACGCACTTCACCGCCATCTCTCTACCATCATCCCGCGACACACTTCACCGTCATCTCTGCACTATCCTTCGCACGAATGAATCGCTCGTCGTGTCTAACATTGACAACTAGCTAAGTTTCTCCCCGTAGAACATTTTCAAGTAGAGGTTGGAGATGACATGTTGTGTTTTTTCTCAGTTCCGTGTTGAAAAAGAAGTTTTAAACTGTTGGGTAATGGGATGTAGAATGTTGAAATTGATATAAATTTCTTGTGGCTGATGTTGTTTGAGAAGAATATATGGAGTGTGTTGCTGTTAAAATGATCAAATTGTACGGCGTTGCTTTCAAATTGACTTGATGTGTGTAGATGTTTATGGTGCTGATATGATGACTTTGAAGAAAGTGTTGCTGCAAAGGTATGATAACGCCTGTGGAAGGTCGCAATAATCGAGTAGAGGCCCAATCACCGATGTTTATGGTGGAAGAATATGAACTAACGTGAAGAAGGTAACATAACGGTAGAAGTACCGGGATGTTATGCCCGGAAAAGTTAAATGATGTTCTGATCTGGTATATATTGTAGAAAATTAAATATATTTAATTTTCCGCGGGGCGTTGGGAGATGAAGAAAACAATTTTAAATTTTCCTCCATATGGAGGCAAAATATTAGAAAATATTGTCGAGAAATGCTTTCCCCGCAAAAATATTTTGCAGTATACCACGGGTGAGCACGAAAAACCCGTACGCAGAACAATTATTGCGTCGTTACAGAAGTACTGTTTAGTTAAGAAAATCATACAACAGTTCCGTTTATGATAACAACATTTCCGCTTATGATACCAAAGACAACAAACTGATCATCAAAGTCATATAACTGAAGCGAGATCGGTGTAAAATCGCAATATATTCTGTTCTATATAAGCGCACAACATTACAAGATCCCACTTCACAACCAGCCGTCATCAAGTGACTTTACGATAACCTTCTTCCCAACCAGAAGTTGTCAATTAACTTCAATATTTCTCAACTACAACATAATACGTTTATAATCAACTATGTCGTCATCTTCTACATCTTCACAGCAAACGTGTCTCATACATCGCTACATTCCGGTAAAAGGTAAAGAACTATTCCAAAATGTGGTTATTGGAGGGGAAAACGGTGCCGATTTAGCAGTAAGGGGTATTGTTCCAGATGTTTCTGCTGAGCTGTACTGTCTAGTTGATGATTCCGTTGAGGTGGTGAAGTCATCCCGAGGGTGCCGTGGAATTGATTGTTCGGATATTAGTTCAGTTCTTGTTGGTACAGTGAAAGTGAGGGCGTGAAGTGGAACTAAGTCTGGGAGTGTAGAGAAATAGTGAACGTCTGCACCGCATGCCATATTGGACAGAATGGAAACAATCGATTCCGAAATAATGGAGATGCATAAGGAATCGAAATATCCGTATTATGAAAAACTGAATGTGGTACCAACCCAGCAATGCTCCGTGATTTGGAATCAGAAGATGGTGCTCATTGCTGGGATTCTCAAGCGATGAAGGTTATTGCAGTTCAACGCGCCAACAGGGATGGTAATGAGGATACCGAAAGCGGGAGGTTTGTTACACTTACAGACTTTCTTCCTAGTAAGATGTGACTCTCAAATTATGGCCTCGAGTAAGTCAAGTCAGAAACGTCAAGAAGCTTCTCAGGGATGTCAGAACCGAGCATCGTGATACATTCGTTAAATCCTTTGAAAAAGAGCGGTATCAAGTTGGTTTCGAAACGATCTTTCTTACTTTCGAATCTGAAGCTGTTGATGGAAAGTATACTGGTATCTCGCAATTATGCATCCAGGGAAGAGATAGAATTGTACTGAAGTCCAACAAGTCATCAGGTATTGTGGACGGGAGACATCGTCTGTCAGCACTCCAGATTCTTGGTGGAACGATAACTTTCGAAACAAATTGGGCAAGATATGTTATTCTTGTTGCTCTTCTCGTACGTACTGACAAGGCGACCATGTTACCGTTGGAAGTTATAAATCTCAACAGGTCTCGAAACTTATCATCGTCGAAGAGAAAAAAGGACATTTCGTTCATTGACCTCATGAGCAGTGTCATACGATATTATGAGACCTTCACTGAACAATATAAGATACCTTTTGAAAAAGCTAGGACAGTGGATATTTCGAGGGACTTGGAAAGGTCAAATGTTCTTGATACGAAAAGTACCTCAACATACGAAAGGTACGCTCGTGTGGGTAAGATGCTTGTCAGATTCAAATCTGTCATGGAAAGGATCAAGACCATACCGCAGTTTGGAACTGGGCAAGATTCTGGTAATAGAGGGGTGACATACTTGGACAGTGTAATTCTCATCAACGGTACGGAGAAGACAATGATGTACCTATTGGATGCAGCTGAAGCCTATTTTAGAAGCCTAGAAAAGGGAACGTTTGATGCAACTGTTTTCCATCGGCTTGGAAATAATTTATTAAAGTATATGTAGACTTTGTTGGAAGCAATTGCGGACGCTGAATGTGTTTTACCAGAAGAAGATCTTCCGAAAAAAATGCAGGAATTCATGGACGTTTTCATCCCAGACACACGAACCAGAAAGCAAAATATACATGCGACTTTTTTGCAATAACATGCAACTTCTCGATTGTGGTGTTAGAAATAGGACTAGAAAATTGGCTACCTGTGCAAGTGCTCACCATGACAGACTTGTTCAAAAAAGGGCAGTACTTCTTGAAAGAAAGTAATGACGGTGGGAATACAGGAAAGCAAACGAACGGAATAGGTATCCACGGAATTATTCCATCATATACCATAAGCAAGAAAAGACAGAAACGTGAAATTATTGACCTGCAGAGTAGTGACGAGGAAGAATCTCGAGCGAAAAAACAGAAGGCAAAGGCAAAGAATCCCATATTGTCTGCCATGGATGAAGACACGCCAGAGATTGAGGCATCAATAAGTGGTGGAAGTTCAAAATGAACAAAACGTAGCGTTTTACCTGCCAAGTCAACATCAACCAAACGACTAAGTAGAATGCTGAGGCCCTTGCCAAGGTCTAATATGGAAAATGACATTGGTTCCTATGATAATAAAGCACCTCGAAATGTTATGCCACCGCATTGTAGTGCTATGTGGAATAGAATCATGATGTGTAGATATATAGTGGCCATTGAAGAAATTCCACAATACCGAAGACCCAATGTAACAGAGAATACCGTCAATGGTTTCACGAGGGAATGTAGAAGTCAAGAAACACGGGAAAGGAAAATTAAGGTTGACAGGACGGACGGAGAAGGCCGAAAAGTTGTGGCTGTGGAAATTTTATATGATACGAAGAATCTGCTGAAGTCGGCACTAATCCCAGATTCTCATCGTGCGCACGATTTTTAATGTATGATCAAATAGTATCACTGAGAGATATTGCTTGGACGTGGGCTGCTCAGATGCAAGCAGAACATATAGAACTTCTTAGATATCTCACAGAATCGGAGAAATGGTTACATGCAACAAGGAATGTTGAAGGAAGCTGTGGACTTGCGTACTTCTGCAGGAAAAACAGCAATTTGATAGTGATGGGTGCTGCATTCTGCAGATTATGTCTGATCATTTGAAAATGGATGAGACAATGAGAAATAGGTATATGGAAGCGTTCCAGGGATACCATGACTTTCCTACACAGACGATTGGTGAAATTTTACTGAAATTCAAACATGGTTCCGGGCGGAGAGGCGCTGAAAGATGAAAGAAAAGACGGCATTGGACGTTACTCCAGTACAAGAAGTCTACCTGAAAATGAAATAGAAAGTCATCGTGATTATGTATGGATAGCTAAAAGACGTGCTGCAATGGAATTATGGATTGGAATTTTTTGCGCCTTTTTGAATTTAGATAACAATTGTAAATGGCCGACAAAAATTCCAAACAGTGGGGGCCGCTTTCTCATCGCTCGTAAGGATTGTCCACCACAACATGGTCACAATGACTTCGACGTCAAGAAGATTAGTTACCGTGGTTCTTTCACGATTAATTACAACTGCTAATGAAGGTGTATAGTTATGGATAGCTTCTCGGTCTCATACATGTGCCCATTTCAGACAGGACGAAAAGGACAGAATTTCAAGTTGTTTGGAAATGCATTACATTCAAATCCTCCGCAGTCTATTTTCATTAATGATGGTTACGTTCAGCATGCAGGGGCGGAATGAAATGGAACAGGAACGCTGAGGTATCATATGTATATTATCCCTGACTGTAGCAATTTGAAAGATGCTATTTCATACGCATATGGATTCATTTTTCGCCGGAGAGGTCAACAGCAATCTGTCACATCACAAAGTTCAAGCAGTCCTTCGAGTTGTAGTCATAGCGACGGAGAACTATATGAAAGTGATATTGGCGGTGAAGATAAACATCAAAATATGGACGATTGGGGAATGACAGATGTTGAAGTGCCACCATTAGGTTGAAAATTGATCCTTGATTGAATTTATCTTTGTTTATTTTGCGTGATTAATTTTATTTCTACCTTTATGCTAAAGTAAATTGTACGTTTGTTCTCAGAAATGGTTATAGTTAAATGTGTACTACACATATAGTATATGTTCCTGTCAATTTTTTGCAATGTGATGTATTTACTTAGCACAGACGGTCATCTTACTTACACAACAGAAAAAATATGTAAACACTTTTCCTACATATGAGGGTAAGAATTTGCAGGAAGTTAAATAATTGATTGTTTACAACAAAAAATCAATTATTTAATTTCCTGCAAAAACATTTCCTCCATTTGTAGGAAAATTTGAAAAAAATTTTAAATTGGGACATGATTATATTTCTTTTGACTACTTACAGTGGTACAATCGACTACTGGTACCGGCAGTAAAAAGTAAGAAATATCGGTGAATAAGTCCTTCCCTATTTCCAAATTATTCTACCAATATTCTAATTAATCAAAGAACGTGCCATCGACCGCTATTGCTCTGGATCCGACATTTCACTATAATAGTAAAGACAAGATTCTTCTGCCACTCAACGTATTGCACATACTCGACAGACGTTTAAGCTGATTATAAACGACATGCCACGTCATGCAAATAGAAAAAGAATGTCGATGTGACTCATCGATACCTCCATTCGTGTGAGGTGCAAGATGGTGAGATACATATTATCATGTGGATGATGGTGAGGTGCATGACGGTGATATGCTGAAGATGATGTGCTCAAAGGTGAGGTGCATGGTGATGCGTTACGCATGATTAATTGCATTAATGATGACGTACATTGCTGATGATGTTCTTGATGGTCAAGTGCATGAGAATGATGTGCATTCAGGATGATGTGCTTGATAAGGATGTAAATTAAATATGTGCGTGATGAAAATGTACATTAGAGATGGTGTGCTCGGTGGTGAGGCAATGATGATGATGTGTGGATGATAATGTGCATTGATGATGATGTGAATTGACGATGATATGCGGCATGATGAGCATTGATGATGATGAGAGTTGACGATAATATGTGGATG
>JAULBU010074615.1:0-10174 GCA_032358235.1 Odonthalia washingtoniensis | reverse complement strand
CCCAAGTTTACTCGGTAAGCTTCCCGCCGCTTAGTTGTATACCAAGCGGCCGGCGGTAAAAAGAAAAGCACAGTAAACTGTAATTTTGCGCTCTATAAACAAGATAGAAAGAGAGTAGAAACTAACAACTAGCCTCGTAACTTAGTGGTCGGGAGACCCTAAGGTCGCCGAGTAGTTGCCAGTTCAATCCCCGGCGGGTGCACCTAGGAATGGGGCCCGTGTCATGCAGGGTAGAGCCGGTATCGCCCTTTGTGGCGGTGCCGCTTTTTCTGCCTTTCGTGGCCCGGCCATATGGCAAGCTTTGATTGGATCAGCGGAGTTTCGTTACAATAATTTTCGCAGCAAGAGGAAATAATTCTACATTAAACAAAATCGGGTAATTTTTATTGCTGCATCTTCTTCGTTATCTATGATCCCTTATTTTTCTCGCACACCAACCAAACTAATGGCGTAACGGATTTATGAGGATAGTAGAAAAGGGATGCAATTAATTGAAATCATACCAACTTTGCTCCGCAAAGTCGGAATGCTACCGTATGTAATGTGCATAATTACAAATTATCTAAACATAATTAATTATATTTCTTGTTCTGAAAAAGCGGCGGTTGACCATTGTAATTGTTCTTGAAAAAATTTCCATTAATTGGCTGTCGATATTCGCATCTCATAAAATATATTGATTATTCGACACTGCTACAGTTGTAGAATTGTACCATGCTGTAAAGTAGCTGTGTATTAAAAATGTCTCTCGTACTCAATATTTTTACAACTCGAAGAGAGAATCTTTGCTTTAGACACGAACTATTTTGCATTTAAGAATGTAGAAATGACTCTCTGCATTTTGCAAAATAGATTAAACACTGCGCTCGACGAGTATTTAAACTCATCCTTTACACTCTAAACAGAAAATAATAAAGAAGAACTTCACTCAAGCCGGTTACTTGAGATGTAACAATAAATATTGACATTCTCCGTTTCACTCTTTGTCAAAACATACTTCTGCAATGACAAATACAGACAACAGATCGAGTTAGTCGCCATTTTATCTCCTACAGCAGCCCCTGGAACTACATCAATGCAGTAGAAAAACTATAACTGTTTTCATAAAAGGACGCTCGTGGTATTTACGTCCTGTCCAGGACGCCAAGTTGAACGGAAATGATTTCACGGCCCCCACGTTGGTATCTATAGTCGACTTAGATGTTCTAAGCTCACTTATAGAAGAAGACACAATCGATGATGTCGCAAAACTTGAAGACCTAAGCGACAATGTCCTGGTAAAATGGTTGGCGGAACAGACTGCGACTAAGGATGATAATATAACGAAAGAATAATTAAATTATTTTAAAAACATGTAAGTTTTAAAACAAACGAACTGGACGTCAACGCTCGCATTGGATGCCTGTTTGCAGACTACGGAACTATTTTACGTAAAAATAGAATGGATAATTGGATGAAAATAGTTTTAAAGAACCAACAAAGCACATCACATCCCTACTACGACCGGAATCCTTGAAAAGAGAATAAAAATACCACCTCATTGAATCGAAAGGATTAAAAAACTAGCTGGAAGGAATATAAGGCGTGTGTAATAGAGAAAGCCGTAGCCTGTGACGAGTTTATCACACTGACAGATAATGGTCCATCAACAGAGACACCGTCTACATCTGGTGCCAACTTTGCACTATCAATTAATAGTGGATGGAAGTCCAACAAAGATCAAAAAGCAAAAGATAGCACTATTCGGAACAAAACGAAAAATGTTGATTCAAACGCTGTGACAGCTTTCACAGCGGATACACCGAAAGAAAACTGTACAATCCCAGGTAGTGCGGATAAAGCGAAAGAGGCATAATTCCGTGCAATGTACTGTATGAATAAAGAGACATGTTATGGCGAACGGTATTTCATACGTGTTTGTGTCAAAACCTCCTGATTCGAATAAATTGGAACTTAAAGAAGAATATAAAATTAAAAAAGAGGCCAACTTGGCGGATGGAACTATTCAGGTAATGACAGCCTATTAGACAATAAATGATGATAGAAGGGAAAGTCTACAGGCCACCTAAATGTAAAATGTTGACGTTACTGCATCAGGCGATTATGGAGCTGATCAGGCTACATTATGAAAAAACCATTTAGCGGATCTTGCAGGACAAGGGATATACGTACCGATCATACAATTAGATATCCAATCCGCTTAAATTTTGCCGCAGGTACAGAAAAGGCTAACGCTCTCGAGGCAAAGAAAAAGGCCTGGTTGACTACGACCATAAAAAGTAGAGAACGATCACTGGTTTTGTGTAATGTACCGTACTTGGTATTCGAAGAGTACATTCCCGAGATACTGTTATCACGTCCTATTATGATTTCCCTTGGTTTTAATTTGGACAAAAATTTAGAGAAGGTACGCTTAAAATGCGACACTATTGATACAGGGGATGGCGGTTTTCCTCAAAAGAAAAAATGAATAATTATTTTGAAGGAAAAAAATTGGCCCATTTACGAGATCCCACATAGGAAAATAATTTGGAAAGTGTACAGGCGGATATGTCTTGTGAAACAAAGGTCGCATTCAACAAAAAAATAGAGCTTGGAAAACATATTCCAACTGATGTGAGACTCTGTATATGAGATATGGTACCAGAAACCATCACATACGGCCTCACTATCATATAATCTTCTCGATTGACAATTCGGACACAGAATTTTGCAGATATATTCCGCATAAAATTAGGCTGAGATCCACTATGTAACATTACGGCAATGATGATAAAATTGGAGAAGGGGGCCAAGCCAATACCGGTAAAACCACGTAAACACTCTATTAAACAAAATTAAAGAAAAACTTACTCAAGCTAGCTCTAAATGTAACACAGTGTAGAGTGTACACTGTTTTAGACAGCGTACTATACGAGACAGTGTCGAGTATGAATCAATATATGGAGTAAGAAATAAAAATATAAGACACTCTTGTGTCCTTTCCCACCAGTGCATAAGGGAGCTTCAAACGGTTTGTTATATATGACACTCACCTGTGAATACTAGTAAAAACATAAACGACCCGAATTTTTCCTCATTTTTTTTGTTTTAAAACTGTCGAAGAATACAGGTATCTATATATCAGCTTGCATTAGACTGTGTACAATCAAAGTCTTATATTAATACTACTCCACATGTGTGTTGGGAGAAAAGAAAGAAACGGTTAGCATCCGAGACTGTAAGTGCTTCAAGTGTAGTGACAATTCTGTAGGTTATTGTTATACATCAGAGTGGAGGATAATATATATTGATTACACGTGTTTAGTGTATTTCTAAAAATGTAGGCGGAATGGAATGAGTCCAGGCTACTTCGTGTTTTTTAGAGATATGCAATTACCGAGTTAAGTGTTTGATAGTGCAGGACTCGTGAAGTGAAGGGTCGAGCAAGCAGACGGAGTTAGTGTTATGTCTTGCGGAGAAGCCAACTTTGATACAGCTATTGTTATGAGCGAGCAGGTGTAGCTAAGGTTAAGTCTTTCAAAAGGGTCAACTGTGATGAAGATATTGTTATGGACTAGTGGATGGAGAGCGGTTAGTATCTGTATGGGTACGGGTATGAGTCCAAGACTATGATCATAACACCAAGTTGGTAACAATTATAAACTTTAGTTTAATAATTATAGCTTCTTGACAGTGAAACGAAAAAGGGCAGGAAGGTAATCTGGAGAAAGGTGCAAATGTCGTCCTTAAAGGAATGAGAACGACAAACCGGAATTACAGACAGTAGGTCAAGTGATAAATTGGAATTCAGCGTCAGTTCCATCGTATGTAGAAAAAGTGTATTTCATTCCAGCAGAATATGTAGGTGGGACGTATGGTGTGGACTGCTTCGTGTAAGCTAATTATGTACAGTATCTTGTATATATTGTTTTGTTTCTACGATCGTGTAGTGTGGATAATGGTGACTTTCTGCCATTTTGTAGTGTGCTGTATTTATGAACATTGTGTAGTGTTGATTTACTGTATTTATGCAGAAAAATAAGGTGTAAAATTAATTCAGCAACCAAAAATTGAATTTCAACTAAAACCCATGACGTCCATGTTTTTATATCATTTATTAGAAGTGATCATACGGATTATGAGGTGTAAGCCGTATAAACCATTGGGTAAATAAGTGAAAGAACAATGTTCTGTTTCGACTGCACTGTAATGTCATTAGAATGCAGTCTAGTCCGAGTCACTATCTCATACACTCTACACTTGCTGTCTAGTCGCGTAGGTTGATCAACATTGGCTGATGATTGGAATTCAAATAAGAAGTCCAATAAAGTTTTAAGGTCGTCAACGGCCGCCATTCCAGCTGCCAGCTATAATTCCTTCTTTAGTGAAGACAATAATTATATCTGACTATTTACTAATTAGGCGCGTTGTTTACGGTCACGTACCCAACTTTGCCGAGCAAAGTTGGACATAAGTACAAACTCATTGCCTCCCTTTTTATTCTCTCAAATAAACTGTTTTGCCATTATTATCATTCTACACTTTAGTATCATTTTATAAATTCGGAGTTAGACTTTCCCTACAGATTCGCTATTTAATTTTTCAAGAAAAAAATTGCTCATTTATTGGATTAGGTAAGAGGTGAAATGATTATTGAAAATCAACTCGATGTATCAAAGGGTTAACATATTAGTTATATTATAATTGTCTATAAACGCTATTTCGGATTCAATTTACAAACAACAATATGTGGAGAATTTGAAGTATCAAGATGCGCACGTATAAAATCAAATGTTTTGTGAATGTCTAAGTAAGATTCCTGTAATTATTTTGGATTTTCGTCTACGTTTCCAAGTCTTTATTCTGGCTCAAAGTTTTGAGCATGATTTTGAAAATTTCGATGAAAGCAAATGGTTTGAGAGAATTAATAGGGGTCAGGTTTTCCAATTATTGATCATTTCTTCCATAGCGTGATTCATAAAAATCTGACCATGGAATATAGTATAACAGTTAGATTCAGGACTTCGAAAAGGGTCAAATTTGATAATGAACTTGGTGAATGCACACTGATTCTATAATAGTGGATTACCGATTCCAATCACACAGCTCCCTTGTCTTGCACCAGAACCACCTGATGGCTGAGAGTCCGGACCACCATCAGCGTCTGCATGGACAACAATACCACGGCCAATTATTGCAGGAAGTGTAATTTTTCGATCAATTCTATTATATTTTGCTTCGCCTTGTTGATTAGCGTCAAGGCTTCCGAAATCTCCCCAATGTCTGCGCCTACTCTCTGGGAATCCATGAGGAATGTTACGTCCAGCTGGGTTTGTGAAATGACCACCGAGAGATGTACCATTGGAATACCGAATATCACCATATGTATGAATATGAAATCCATGCAATCCTGCAGTTAAATTTTGTATAGATGCTCTGATTCGAACTAAACAACGTGTGCGACATTCCTGTACATTATAAACACGAAAAACCGATGAAAAGCTAACGAGCCCTGTGACTTGGTTATTAGCGGTGGGTTGAAGAAAGCATGTCAATGGAAGTTGTTTCAGACATAATTCCCGCCGTCGATTAACTTCTTCAACAGATGCACGGGATGAAGGCTGCGTTAACTTGATGCCTAAGGCGGCGGATTGGGAAATGAAACAAATAATACATAATATCAAAAGCTCCGAGTACACATATGACTTCATCGTTGTTGTGCTAGATTAAAACAGAAAATAGGTGATTGTTGAGAACTAATAGTGAGTTGGATCAGTATGAATTTATAATGATGTGGAAAGATATTGAAATATGAATCGTGACGAGAGCTGGGGATTAAAGCTTCTGGATTTGACAAAGATGAACAATCGAAACTTCGGAATACCAGGAGAAAACGGACTTTTATAGGGCTTGAAAGCAAATGTTTTCCATTGTCAAGTAGGAAACAATTCAGGTTCCCCACCATTTAATTCAAGATGATGGGCAGTGGATATGTTTTACTGTGATTTACAAGAAACAATTACCACAGAAGATGATTTCTGTATGATCGAAGCGGAAATCTTCTTAGTATGTATTGATACGGTGTTTGAGTCGAAATGTGTAAATCTAATTTCATTATTCTTGAAGGATGGTTTTTGATTTTGTTGAATCGAAAATATTGAATTTCCAAATTGAATTCTTTGCATTTTGTAAAAAAGGAAGAATTATTTAGTCTGTAAACAATTTTCTGACTTGCTTGCTTTTTCTTTCATGGAAACGTTTCCTCATTCTAGGACATCCGACATCAATGAAAATATCTGATTAGTCATGCATGCCAATGCTAGACAGGGATTTCTCGCTGATGAAACAGTTCGTCCACAGGATAATACCTGAAATTCCAATGATTTTCCCTCGATTGGGATCGAAATATTAACATAAGATGGGTTCGGATGAAAGCGACTGAACATATACTTATTAAATTTACACATAGTTCATTCATGTCTTTGCTTTCTTATAGCTGCTATAGCGTATTGCAATTGTAAGTATACTTTTAATCATTCATTGTTAACATTGCTCCTAATTAACAAACTAAACTTTTTCGAATTCCCTTAGGAAAGCTAGCGCATCGCTGTTCATCTCGAATTCATTGTCTCAACCAAGTGCTCTTCTATTCTACGTGGAGCACTGCTGAAGACAAACATTTTGAGAATGCTACTGAGTAAAGGAAGAACATTTATTATTCAGTTCAGCAACTATCAATTTCTTTCCTGTAATTTTCACTACTCAAACAAAAAGAAGCATTGTTTTGATGACTATTTTGACATACGTATTTGAGGAGTCTAGGTTACTGATGGGATGAACATTTATTGTAAACAATAAGTTCTATCGGACTATGATATCGGAAAACGGAGAGAGAAATCAACGTTTAGTTACATGTTATTACCAAATAATTTACTAGAACCAATGGCAGTTTGCGCGTATGAAAAAGTATAAAATTCTTGAACATTAAGAAGGATTTATGAGAAGTCGTTTTCAAAGTTCTATTATTTGCACCGTTGGGCCTTGCTTGGAGTCACTGCTGGAATGAAGGAGATAGGATATTTATCTTTTTCTTACTTTATAGTCAGAGCCGTCTCAATTGTTCTTGGCCGTTTTCTTAGTTCCATTTTGTAGACAACGAGCCATTTGGTATGCAGTAGGGGGTAAGAACAAGTACTTTTAGCTAACGGGGTCCTACAAGAACAGTTGAGGGAATTCCAGTCAACAATTAGGGTCACCGTCAATACTGTATTCAATAAAATCAATAAAATCAATTGGTCGATTTTGATTTATATATAATAATATTATTATATATAGATCAAAATAGCAATTTTAATAAAATCAAAATAGCAATTGTCTAGTGTACAATATTATTGTTATTGTACACTACACTATTGCAAACCCTCTGATGATAATTATGTTGACTGCAGTCAACATAAGCCGAAACTCAAATTTTAATTTGATTTTCAAAATTAAAATTTTCACGGCAGTTAACGCCAGTTATGTTGAGTAGAGTCAACATAAGGAGGGTTTTTGGGGTCTAAAGTTGGTCGAACGGTTGCTCCTGTTTCGTCTTCTTTACAGTGTTTGACTCGTTATTCATATTCCGATACTCCATACAGACAATTCGGTGCTTGTTCATGTTCGTCCTCAAATAATCAAACAGGTGGCTGTTATTTTATTACAGCTGTTTGTTTATGAAATCAATTCATGACGGAACGTGTCGGAACGTTCGTTTGGACTGATTCTTTACTTTGTGAGACCCCTTATAAAGATTGCACAGTTACCACTTCGTCATTTAGGCTTCAGAGAGCCAACAATGAGCGGAAATCAAGAACGAATTCATGAATTTAGACCTCTTCTTCCACAACAAGAAAAGCAATATCAATGTACCGAAAAGACACAACTTCGTTCCCGGGGCAGCTAAGCCAATCGAAACTTGCCACATGTGGGGCCACAAAGGCCAAAAAAAGCGGCATCGCCACAAATGGCGATACCGGCTCTGCCCTGCACGACAGGGGGCCCGTTCCGGGGTGCACCCGCCGGGTATTGAGCTGGCAACCACTCGTCTGGTAAAGGGTTCCCCGACCACTAAGCCACGATGTTGATTGTTGGCTGTGCCTGTTTTGGTTTTGTTTTAAATCACCAGAACTTACAGCTTGACAGTACAGTTTATTTACCGACGGCCGTTTCGTATACGCATACGAAACACAGCAGCTTACCGAATAATCTTGGGGGTTTTCCTCCCAATCAACGATCGCTTTACCTAAGCACCGTTTCATACAATCCTTCTAAAAGCCGACGCCCTCACCTTACCAACAAATCACCCACGGAACCAACCACAACCGCAATCACAGCTACAACCACAACAACGGCTACAACTACAACCACATCTACAGCTAAAAGTAACATCACAACCACAATTACAACCAAAGACGAAAGGAGAAAGTCCAAGGGGACGTGGAAATTGTCCTCAAGAGGGGACGTGGGAGCGGAATACCTGTTGGAAGAGTAAATATTCGTTGTCGGGGCCGTGGAAGTTCGAGGAGGAGAGGAGGAAGAGGGATAGGATCGAGTCCAAACAATATGGATCTAACAGATGGATAGAAAAGAAATAATGAAGATAAAAAAAATGTTATCATGGAAAAGGGCTTTGTGGAGGAGATTATCGGGAAACAAGCAAGGTTATAATGAAGTTCAATCATTGCAAGAATTAAGAGGCAGGTTTTTTCCTGTCTTGGTGTACGTAGTGTCCCACCTCTTCATCTTCCTTCTCTAGTCTTGCCTTTAACTCCAACTGTGCTGCAAGAGATTTGATGTTAGTATGTAGTACTGCACGGACGTGAAATCTATTAGAGCTTGAAACTTAGACCATAGTCTGCATTATTCCACGAAGACGCTTCTAGAGATCAGGAACTATGCCTACTTTAAAAATGTCTTCCTTTCCCATGTTCTAATAGTGTATGGTATGAATGAAGTGATGAATCAGAGCCACAATGATTCCCCTTTGATGTCGGTCTCTTGGAAAACGTCCAGTAGTTCCTCGCAGTATGCCTTGAGTTTGTATGTTCTTTTATCTTGCTCCGATGGTGAGAAGTTTTCTGGGAGGGGTTCGGGATCGTCCGACATGTTAGGGTTAGTGGATTCCTCATAACGCTTGACGTTTTACGGGTTTCATAATATGGTTTAAAGTGGCCCCGTATTGCCTGAGAAGTTTGGATCTAGCCTTACTAGAGGATATGTGGGAGATTTTGTAGTGTATCAGGTGTTGTAGGGCGGTTTTATTCCATTGGTGTGTTAGAGTTAATGCCATTGGTCCAGGAGGTAGTATGGGGAATGAAGCCTGTATTCCTTGCTGTCTTGCTGAGGCCCTGGTCGGTTTGTTGGTCTGCGGTCTTCTTGTGTTTCTGTTGATATTTCCTAGAGGCGGTTGATGAGTCATTCATTCGTCGAAGAAAGTATAAACTGCCGAATACACTAGGTAGCTGGGATAATATATACTTGGATCGCTGATCTTAGTGAACGTTTGGGCTAAAGTTCGGTTAGTGGGAAATCTGTATTTTTTGGGTTTCCGCTGGTCGTGGGTGAGAGGGCCCCACAGATTGTCCTGTCAAGATTAAATGACTTCACAGAATTTCGGTGGAAGGACAAGTGGTTATCATTGTCGGTTTTGGTGGGAAACTGATGGTTGATCGGACACAGGTGTGAAGCGTGGGGTTCTTTCTTTGATATGATCATCACGAATTGCCAATTATAGGTGACGTCTGTCTGGATTTCTTCTCGCTAGTAGGACCTGCCTTTCGACGATTTTGTATTTCTAAAGTTGGCTGTTTCTGTGGTTATTGTCTATCTATTTATTTTGTGTCTCGAGCTGAACTAAGGTTCGGTATAAAAACCAAACAAAGTTTTGTCGCGAAGTCCCGACACCTGTCTTGGTAAATACCAATTGGTTGCTGGAAGGAAATTAGGATTAAAGGATGAACCAATGGGTGTAGATCTAATCACAAGCTGGAAGGTGAGGTAGATTCCCGTGCGTACAGTGTGACAGTACTGGGTGGAACCTAGATCTGGGCTGTAGGAGAGAAAGACACTCGTGTTGTATAGAACAGCAGTGAATATGACTGGGTGGTGAGGTACCCACTTGGGTAGTGAAATACATACGTATGTTTCATCT
>JAULBU010074604.1:0-10174 GCA_032358235.1 Odonthalia washingtoniensis | reverse complement strand
GAGTTTTCTTAACAGGAAACTCCTTTCGGGCTGCAAGATCCCTCACAGATTGCCAGTAGTCAAAACACGAATACCAGAAAGGTGGATGAGATTTGTTACATAAATAAACCTCACACATCTGACATCCATTCGTCTTTTGATGTCCTCTCCATGAACCATCAACCTCCTGTTTGTTGGTACTAAAACACATCAGCGCAAACTACGCAATAGCTCTTTTTGTCGAGTTTCACCGAACGATATTACTTTGCAGTAGATATTCTTAAGCCGTTTTCCGTCACCATCTTCAAATTCATCAATACAGCGTCTTTTATTCCAACCTGCAATCTTTGATCAGATTTGTTCGATATCCATGAAAGTAGCACTGGTTGGTTCATCATTTATTTCCTCTTCAGTACTGTACTGGGAACTAGGACTTCGTAAAATCAGAATAACAAACTTACCTTCGTCCTTAAATTCTAAGTATTCAGAATTTCGGGAGGTCCCCATTTTCCAACTTAAGGAGGATTCATCTATATTCCCACCTCTCACTCTGCCACCTCTTCCTCGCGAACCACGACCTGAACTTCGTGAACCTCTTCGACCACGTACAACTCGCCCACGTAGAAATGAAACCGGACTACTTCCTCTTCTCCCTCTTCCCCGAGTTCGTGCCGAGACCGTTCGATTTTTTGTTTGATCGTTACTTGTTGTAGATACTGGTGCTATTGATATGGTTGTTTCTGATGTAGTTGTTGATGTTTCCGGTGATGTTGTAACAATTCAGTTCGCATCGCCATTGACTCCTGTTGCATCTAATAGACTATTCTGGTCACGGGTTGTCGGTTGCATAGCTGACGGTTGTGGTGTAGGGTTTTCTTCCTTAGTTTCACGATGTTAGTCTATGGTACTATTAAGTAGTGGTTCTTTGAACATGTAAAAACATCACTACACCTTTCAGTTCGTATAATGAGATCGCACCACACGAATTTCACGTGTAGCACATAGATTATGGTCTACAGGATGACACGAATCTCTTGGCGTGTGCATTACAGGGTCCAGAATAGCCATTTAGCCACTATGTTCAGTACAATGTGACCCATTTTACCCCTCTAAATAGTCCAAATGGACTATTTAGGGGGTCATCAAAATTTTTGATTTTTGCTAAATAGTCTTTTTGGACTATTTAAGCGGTTTAGGGATATGGATCAATAGACGTTTTACTGAAAATTGCGATTTTACCTTATGATCCATAATATATTATATGGATCATAAAAAGCAGTAGGGATATGAAAATGTGGCAATTTCGTGGCAAAATATGGTACGAAAAACCTACGAAAAACGGCACGAAATTCGTAAACCGTAAACCCTCTAATGTGGCCTCTCTCAACCATATCCAACCAGTCATCGAGCGCACTTTTCTACGCAACGCATAACACCCCACTTAGTGAGATCTACCTTCATCCATATTTAAATTCACCACTGCACAACCATCTCTATCAACAACTTCGCCACTCACCACCTCACCTGTCATTTTGTCTTTCCCATTTCTCATATCTGACACTTCATTTCCTTTGAAACTCTCACTGTCACTACCCGTATCCATTTCTCCTTTCCTTGATTCGAACGATAATTGACGATTGCCGAAGTTGGTGCATCGCTAATAGATGTAGCAAAATTGCACCTGCACATGCTCTTCACTGATAACAAGTCACTCGCTCATCAGACGAATATCATCAGCACACACAATCTCTTTTCCTCTCTCCTCGCATTGCTCCACTGTTCCTAAATGTTGAGTATGCTCGACAGTCCGGACTCGAAGGTCTCATGACTACAGTATGCTCATTAAAGATTACATCGAACGACTTGGCTTGGGCCCGGTGTGTAAAATTTCAAGTAAATTACATAGCCGTCTTCAACAATGTCATTTGATATTTACACAACTACTGTATAATACGAACGTACAATTTCCAACAAGGACAACGTAATCCCAAAAAATAATGCTTTTAATAATATTCCAGATCCCCTCCACTTTTCGACCGATTGCCATTTAGTATGTAAGGCATAGTTCTTAACCTCGGCCAGCCAGGAGCCCTGGCTACACAACAAATCAAGTTGAAATGAATAATCAGAAGCGTTCATCAACATATCCTGTCCACTCACCTCACAAGCGTCAAAAGCTTGAACATAGCAACACTCACCAACAAACAAGAACGGACACTGCTAAACCAAGAAAAACGAATTTATTATCGCTGCCCAACGATATCATCTATCGGCTCCTTTGTACTCTTCTAACTAATGCTAAGAGAAAAAATAGATATGCCCCTTTACGTATAGTTGCCACTAGAGGTGCTTTCCCTCTTGCATCAACATGTGTTCAATTATATAAAGTTTATCAATCCCTGAAACAAGACTACGAAAACGCAAAAAATCGTTTCTTCATTGACAATGGTAATTTAGTAAACTGTTCAAAGGATGAAGAGTGGCAACCCTGCCAATACGGCTGCGTCAGTATTGATAATGTAACCCTGAAACACAAATCTCGAAATGAATTTCATATAATATTACGCCTGATATGTACAACAGAGATACTATCTGTTCATAGTGATTGTGATGTGTCTATTGATCTTGCAGACGTGTATGACTGTCAATATGCTGGAATACCATTACAGAAGTTTCCTTTTGTTCACGTAACATCTCTCGCATTTAAAGACTTCAAAGAATTAGAACAAGAAGAATTTTTGAATCATTTAAAAAGAATGCGAAGGTTGAGAGTAGCAACCATTTCCAATCCAAGATTCTTTTCAATGTTAGCCATGGGCGATCTGCCAATGTTACAACGTTTAACATTAGATTTTTGTAAAGAGGATATAGGAACGGATACAGATGGGGCTGTCAGAAGAAGTAAGATTGCTTGGGATATGGGAAACTTTTTAAACATTTCATTGAAGGAGAAGCTTAGATTTAAATATCTGGATCATTTCTCTTTTCAAGTTCAAAGTAATTTTGTATCCAGGACTCTACGGACGAATTCTAGATTGGTTACGATTTTTCTAATTCACAGACCTTCAACGGCGCCATCTTCGAAATTGACGGTGATGGACATTGCACATCGCATTTTTCATTTATTTGGTCCGTGGAGGTCGTTTCATGTAAGCTTTTGTTGCCGTTTTCATCAACGTCTTCAAAAAAGTAAGGAAGCAGAAGTGTTGGTAGAAAAATATAGCGAAGAGTGTGGGCATTGTAAGTACTGTGGATTGCATGGAGAGCCTCTTTATACAAATCTTCCTGACAATGAGTACTTGCACGAAGCCAAGACAGATGAAAATCAAAATCAGACCATGGAAGTATATCAAATTACGGTGCATACTCCATCCGAATTTCGTAATGCACCCAAAATTTCTGAATTTTCTGTTCTACGCTCTCTGTATACTTCATTTGTTAAAAATAGTGAAGATGGAATTGAAAATAACATTATTCTGAAATCAAGGATTGGAAACGATTATATCATTTCAAAATCTGCAAAAAAAAACCGGGGAGAACCAGTAGTACCACCACCACAAGACAATGAAAGCGTCTCATCACATATCATAAAGCTAAATGTTATAGAATACTGGAATCGGATGGTAAGTGAACAACGTAGTCTAATCAGCAATGCACGACCTTCAGTATCAAAACTGAAAACATTATCATTCACATTCAGAGGTGGAAATGGAGGATATGCAATACAAAAAAGGTTTGTGAAAGTGCAACAAAGAAGTTTGTTATGTGAACAGAAAAGAATGTTACAACTATTAAAACAAAGCACTGAAGTCACAACATTAATGGTCGATGATTCATGTCCATATAAAGAAGAGAGCAGTATAGCAGATATGATTTTATTCATTGCAAAACATGCGCCGAGTTTGCATGTGTTGCATGTGGACGCTTCTATTTTTGGAATGATGCACCGAAGAAGTCGACTTAAAAATCTTTTCGAGGATCGTGGAAACACTCTGAGAACTATACATGTGGATCAATTAGTAGGATCGATTAAGGACTTTTGGCTGGTGTTTCCAATTGTTTTGGAATACGTTGACAAGTGGTGTGTCAACTTGGAAAGATTTTTACTGCATGTGGAGCGTTCTAAGTTTAAAGACATGTGTCAAGATGGAACAGGCAGTGAAGTTGATAAAGTCGATAGATTAACCAAGAAGTGCATGGAGGATGTGGAAAAGTTTATGCATAAAAGGACATGTGTGGATATATCGTCTGTAGTGAACGTACTGACACAGCTGCAAGAAGAGATTGTTCAATTCCAACAGATCAAGTTTATTTCGGAGTTACTATAAATTGAAAGGAAAGGGGATAAGATGACATTAATTTGATACTTGAATTGGATTTAAATACTTATCCATAAGAAATTATAGAATTCAAGACCATACTACATCTCTACGTCGTACGTTGGTATTATTTATAATAGCCCGTATACAGCCGTATATAGTACACTAACATCAACGCCCTGTTATTTTCAATGATCTCTCATACTGAATCCCTCCCTCCATGAACAAACGTGACATTCAATTCCTGTTGGACTTCCCGACCCATGCAATCTATCAACACTCCGTCGCACGTCATCAAAATGCCAATCAACAAGTTCATCGATATCGACACTCTTTGATCCAGCAAATGCCAAATTTTCCTCATTCCTCCTTTCCATTTACACATTACACACCGCACTCTACATCACTCTATTCCTATCAAATCTCACGCTCAACGCACCCGCCAATGTCTTCATCATTTCCATTCTCTCAGAACGTTTGTAAAGAATGTTCCTATTCTTTTCTTCTCAACAAGATAGTTGCCGAACGGGGGAATACCAACAAGCAGTATTGTATCGCCCATCTCCCGTAATAGCAGAGTCGAGGTGGATGAAACTGTTCTGAAACAAATTATTTCAAAAAAAAAAAAAATCAGATTCGAATAATTTTGAATCTGATTTTAATTATTACTACTTAGTTTTTTGATAATTTGAGATGATCTCTACAATGTACAATCTAATCGAGCTACTACAACATGTCGCCCACGTGATGAACACAGTTGTGCAGTCCTCTGAACGTGATTCACAATCACCACCGCTAGCTGCTGCTACTCTCTGTCGTGCATTGAAGAACTTTTCTTTAATTTTCGCTAGGTGTTAGCGGTCAGTAATTGATAGATTACGAGACGGATGAGAAGGGTGGAGTGAACACGATGGCTTTTGTAGCCACATATTGTGAATGATGTCGTGAACTTTGAGTGAGTCATCGTGGTAAAGGTGACTTGCATTGGCCGACAAACGAAGAATTTGTTTTTTTAAAAAACAGATTGTTTGATGATACTGCGAATTGTGAATTTAATTGAAAGGAATGAATTGATTGGAAATGGAAATTCCACGGAATTCATAAAGTTATAGAATAAGGCCATCGCGATAACAAAAACAGAAACAAGTCAACTATTGATAATAAATCTCACTCATTTGATCCAATCACAAAACCTAATGTACGGTGGTAGATGTTTGTGATGTACGCAGAAACCAGAACTTGTTTCGTACACAAATGCAGAACCACAAATCATTTCAAGTTGTGACTTTGTCAGCAGTTCACTTCTCCAACTTGCGTCACCACCGCCTTCTACCCATCTTTTACTATCATCGTTCCAATGATATTCATTACCATTCAAGCATTGCGCTGTGATCACTCCAGAACCACGTTCGATACTTACCTCATGCATTAGGGGATTCAGCTTTCCAAGCATTCTACCTTTCCATTCAGTCCCTTGCCACTCCCACATGCGAACCGTCCTGTCAAACGACACTGACACCACCTGTGCTCCATCTGCGCTTATCGCCACGCCACTCACAAAATGTTCACGGTTGTCAAGGACAGTACACTCACATCCATTCTCTCCAACATCCCACACCCGCAACGTCTTGCCCGACCCTGACACCACCCGTGCCCCGTCTGCGCTTATTGCCACGCTGATCCCACACCTCTCCCGTCCCTCAAGGAGTGCCAACTTCCATCCATTCTTTCCCGCACCCCACAACTGCAACGGCTTGTGCTGCGATCCTGACACCACCCATGCACCGTCTGCGCTTATCGCCACGCTGCCCGCACACCCCTTTTGTCCATCAAGTACAGTGGGCTCCCATCCTTTCTCTCCCGCATCCCATACCCGCACCCTCTCGTCCAACGACCCTAACACCGCCCGTGCCCCGTCTGCGCTTATTGCCACACTGCTCACACCTCCCCCTCCTCCATCAAGGAGGGTAGGCTCCCATCCTTTCTCTCCCACATCCCAAACCCGCACCACCTCGTTATCCGACCCTGACACCAACAATGCACCGTCTGAGCTTATCATCACGCTGTTCACCCACCCAGCGTACCCATCAAGGGCAGTGGACTGCCATCGACGCCGTACTTTATCCCACACCCGCACCATCTCATCATCCGACCCTGACACGACCCGTGCTCCGTCTGCGCTTATCGTCACGCTCTTCACCCACCCAGCATGCCCATCAAGGGCAGTGGAAACCCATATACGCCCTACCCCCATATCCCACACCCGCATCAACTTGTCATTTGACCCTGACACCACCCGTGCTCCATCTGCACTTATAGCCACGGTCCTCACCAAGCCCTTGTGACCATCAAGAACAGTAGATTCCCATTCATGCTCTCCATTATCCCACACCCGCACCGCCTTGTCACCCAAACCTGACACAACCCGTGCTCCATCTGCGCTTATCGCTACGCACATAACCAAACTTTCGTGCCCACCAAGGACAGTGGACTCCCATCCATCCTCTCCCGCATCCCACACCGTCTTATCATCCGACCCTGACACCACCCGTGCGCCGTCTGCGCTCATTTCCACGCTCTTCACATCACCCACATGCCCCCTGAGGACAGTCGACGACCAATTTCTTCCTTGCGAATCTCTCCTAATTGTATTTCCTTCTTGCTCTCCGGTTGAACTTGCACTGGAATTTGTGTTTGGGCCGGTCCTATTACCTTTGCTTGGAATATCTCCTGCATTTGACAGTCTCCAAATTTTCACTTCTCCACCCGCCGTTCCCAAAGTGACAGCTCCAATAGACATACTGTACGTTGCGCATGATACAAAATTCGGATACTCCTCACCAAGGCTCTCTTCGAGATCTACATCAAAAATTAAGTCATCCAAGGAATCATACCTCGCCAGTTTGCACCCATCGTCCGCGGTTCTGTAAACGACTACCACATCTTCATCGTCGACGACTTGAAAAAGTGGCTCCCCATCCAACGAAAAATTTCGAGTCATACTTCGATTAATTTTGCCTGTCGTAGGAGGAAGACATCCCTTACTCGGTTTCAACCAAGGCCTTGGGGAATCTCTTTCAATTTTCCTAAGAAAAGTGGAAGCAACACTCTCACGCCAGAAACTGACCATACGCCCATACAGCTGGAACCACGGGAACCACTCCCATCTCAGCTTCCAATCCTCATGGGAAATGACAATACAGGTCTTCCGGACTACATTAAGAAAATTCCTGATCGATTGTTTTTCATACCTGTTCACTCTGCACAGGTCACTCTGCAGGTACCGGTCCACAATGCGAAAGTCTCCCAAAACGTGAAGAACTCCATTCTTTGACAGTTGCTTGATGATCCAAGCCGGTTCTTGCGTCAGCCATGTAGCAGCATCATTCTGTCCGGCGTCTGCCAGGAGCCGAAACAAATTATCAGAAACGAACTCGTCATCAAAAACTAATACCCAATTCCTCTGAAAATGTTGAAGCCATGAACTGGCCGGTCCAGTATTACAGTCAATGTAATTAGTATACGAATCGATGAGCGCTCGACTCGGCCGTGGTTCAGCAGAACCCTGTTCGTCACTCAATGTACGAGCAACGTCTAAAATGTGATCACGTAATGTAACACAAAGCACATCGTCAGATATATCAACAAGACCATATCCTTCCAGCGTTCTCATGATTTTCATAGTCTCCGTTTCAGATAGCTTCCACAGACGTTTAAAAAATCGAATCGGGGCTTTCTGTTGTTGACGCATAATACTAAATGAAGGAAAAGAGGCTTCGAAACTGAATTCATTAGGGAAACTAGTGTCTTTATCCGCCAGTTGAAGAGAATAGAAATCAAAACGATAATGCGATTAGACGTACCGTAACGGATGAATTTTGTGATAACGAGTCATATGGAAGAAGTTATATGGTTGAAGGTATGTATGACAATAATTTCACTAGTCGTCTCATGTTTCTTTCTATTCCGTGCGGAAAAACAGTACTTAAAAACATTGTCCAGGTCGGATTATTCAAGTGGGTTCCTTTATTTACGCAACTGACACATTTCTCTAATCATCATCACCATCAACCAAACTGGAACATAAACCGAAATGGAACACTGGTATGAAGCAAATCTACCGCCTATTCCGCGTCTTTCCACGAAGAACAATGCATCATCATCATCCAGAATGGTACAGAAATATGGGGGCGTACCCCTTGAGACCGAACTCGGTGCAACGAACTATGCAAGTGTTGAGTTGAAGAAACCTGCACTTACAGTTACCATCAAACAACCGTTCAAGTCAACAACGAGCAAGATCACACATTTCACCCATTCCAACTTGATCAACGATCATCGGTTTAGAAGAAATAGAACTGGACGGAGAGCAAGGACGCCATGTTCTGTGAATGAGTACATTAACAATTGATCCTGGAGAGATTTGTTTGATGGGATGAGGTACTTGACGATGATTGACAATCCGAGCGGAGCGCGTGGTAGTGGAGGTACAGGAAGAATGTCCCGTCAAGTGAGTTGGGGAAAGAGGTGGGCACACACGGGGGCTGATGCAATGGGGTGCATTGCCCGTCAGCCGTGTGATACTATATGGGTACGATGCTCCGAAGAAGTGGAATATCAAAACCCATGCGGTTGATCTTTGTAGGATGATGCCACATTCAACAGAACCCTGGGAATCCTTTGAAGAGGTACCAAGCATTCTTCCAAGACCGATTTCGGATTGGTACATGTTTCAAAACAGGGAGGCCTGGGGAAGTCATGATCGGATGACAAAGCGGTCAGAAAGTTGCTCAACGGTGCAGCGGCCGACTGTAGCATTTTATTATAAAATAGGGCTTCTGTAAGCATTGATTACAGGACCAAGAACTGTAAATTTGTAAAGAGAAGTAAACAATTAGCGCCTCGTATCAGTGTGGCCTAGTTTGTTACGGCCAATCGCACTGAAGGTAGGGCCGCGAGTTCGATTCTTGTTGGTGACACTGACGGAACTTGAGCCGGAAATGTCCCCCGATGCGGGTGCATTTCTTGCTCGATATTAAATTATTGTAAGCCGCCACTGTAAGAAAATATAAAGAAACTAAAATGATGATTTTCTCCAAGGCCTGGGTTGAAGACTCAGCGTTTGAGACAGGAATGCGTCGTGCCGGTATAAGAGCTGCTGAAAATTCCGAACGGGAGAATGATAATGTACAAGGGAACATTATTTCATTCATGCTTGGTTGGCATGACGTTGAGGCATTTGGTATATCAGTGGAGGACATGGGGAAGTATTACATGTCCGTCCCGTTCAACGTTGAGAACATGAAACCATAAACTTTGATAGCAGCGCAGTCACCACTGTTACCGGCTCATAACCTTCGGCAGTACAAGTACAGAACATTGAAGTATCAAAATCTTTATCGTCAGGATATAACGAAAAAAGCAGTGGATTTGTTTATTGGTGCGTTTATGTACTGCTCCCGATACGGAATGGAATTGATGAAACATGTTGATCCGCGTCTGACAAAAAGAAGTGGATACGGAATTATGATCCCTATTCCTAACGCTTTACAAGTTATGTGCGCCGATCGTTACTTGATTCAGTTATATTACAACTCTGACTACAATATTAAAAAGGTCCTACTTGCAATACGCCGTACAATGGAGATCGACTGGTTCACTTTCAGGAAGAAAATGCAGAACCAATTTGTACATTACAACTGGGAAACAGGGGAGATTATTGATTTACCACGAGCCGAAGAACGGGAATTTAACTTAACAATAGATGAGTTGAACTACTGGAAAGTCAGAATTTTTTCAGAAGTTTAAATACCGATACGGAGTGAGAATCAAGCAACTATGGAAAACTGCGCCAGCATCGTCCAGGAACTTTTAGT
>JAULBU010074593.1:0-10175 GCA_032358235.1 Odonthalia washingtoniensis | reverse complement strand
ATGCAATAATGTAATGATAGGGTGGTTATCATGTTAATACAGATGTAATACATAATCACGCATGCATATGTACCACATATGTAAGTAGACCAACCGGCAGAGATAAAGCTCGGGAACGACAAAATAAGAGATGACGTCTATTACGATAATGACATATGGTATCAATGAATGGTTTAGATTGTTCAGCCTTTATCGAGAGAATTAAACTTCGGTATACCAGAAACATTGCAAGGCTTTTTTACACAAATCCGAACTTGGTTATCCCATCAGGAAAGAATTAAATCTGTTCAGACTGAAAAAAAAATATTTGAAAGAGCAGTTGGGAGAGATGGAAAGACGCTACAAGACAGTTTCATGTATATTGCAATAATGTGAGGCTCGACGTGAAAACAATATTACATAAATAGGTTGTTTAATTGGAAGGGTTGTACAAGCGGAAGAAGCATTTACTGAACGGGATGCACAATTACCACATTCAAATGTATTATTGGGAACCTATCGTGAATCTTCAACGAACATGAACGCATCTTTACGACATGTGGGTAAAACATTTAGACTGTACGTCAGAAATCATAACCAGGAGATTCAAACTGCCGTTCAAAACAGTTCCGATTGTTTCAGTAACTTCGGTATTGCACCAAGGAACCTGGTAACGGGTCCCATTGTTGGACTGTTTTCACAAAATCGAGGTGATCCTGCAGGACTGTCGTTGTAGATGCTGCATAGATATTATTACACCTGTTAGTATCGCATTACACGGCAATTTCTCTGTCTAATATATGTCCATATACCGTGTTTTATCAATGTTTCTATACTATAGGGTAGTACCCCTACGACTCTGTCCGGCACGATTCACTGATTATATTGAAATGTACATTTCATATGAAAAATAAAGTAGCAAATTTACTCCCTTCCCGTAGATATAGGCATCATTGCATGCTGTCGAACCGTTCCGGTGTGGTAACATAGAAAATATATTTTTAGGGTACATCCCCCAGTGAACATCTTTGATTTTTGTAGCACAATTAGTACCATTAAAAATATCATCAAAAGAAGTATAAAAAGGGAAACCGGATATGCTTTTTCAAGTATATCGTGCCCATCAGTTTCGGCTTATTATCATATGTGATTTTAAATACCAAGTATATTGTACACAAATATTTCTGCCATATACATTCTGTATTAACTCGTCCATTAAATAAAATACATGTTGAACTACTGTTGATAAATGGATTATGTTGATACAACCATTTAGGTACTATCATACCACACTCAACTGTGGTTCAACAATTTGTATCTGTGATGTGTGCTACATATAATAAATTCTGTTATCACAAATATGCACATTGTAAGAAAAGAACAGTATAGGATATTAAATATGTCATTAAATTGCCATCTTTTCCGTTAGTTATTGTTGATTATCATATATCGTATTACGCACAAACAGCATGGTAGAGATATGTACAAATTATACACTGCCACTAATAAATTATATCTGAATGAAGTATGGACGTACAGGCTGCAATTCAGTTGATAAAGTAATTCATTTTATATAAATAAGTTCGTACTATCAAACCGCAAGCAGCTATGGTGTTGCAAGTTGAAACGGTAAAGTATGGAACATATAATAAATTATTTTATGACAAATATGATGATTGTAAAAAACATGAACATTATATGTTATCGCATATGTTATTCCATTGCGGTCATGTTCGCTATTTACTGTTGGTTATCATATGTCATATTACACATACCACATTGTACAACATTATACATTATTGATGTTACCACTAATAAAATGTTTCTGAATGAATTATGGATATAGACGTTAAAAACAGTTGATAAAAGAATGATTTTAAATATGATAATATGTTTATGCCTAAAGAAACTGTGGTTCCACAATTTTAAAATGTTATGTGTGGTAAATATAACAAATATTGTTATCACAATTATAATGATTGTAAAATTTAAATATTTTCATTATATGTATATATTAAATAGGTTGGTATATGTCATGTGTTGTAACCGTCACGGCTGTAATATATAGTACGATCGGTGCAGATATTTTATAACAGAAGTTTTCAGACCATGGAAACATTATAGATGATATAGGTATTATTGACTACCATACGGCCACAACACATGCAACTCACAAAATTAGAATATTGTACAATTAACCTTCTGATACCTGTACAGTTAACATATTGTGTTAATAATCTTATAGATAATTTAATTAATATTTTCTATATTTTACTTTAAATTATTATAGAAATTTGTATCCTTTCTGGGGAATGAAATATCTTTTTACACGTTTCCAACTATCCAATATAAAAAATTACTTTTTATTAGCGACATCAATCGGCAACCGTTCAACTTTTCTGCTCCTACCATTAAAATTTTTTATTTACATTCCCAATCTCAAACAGCTTCGTTCAGTTATCAGCACAAACTTTCATAACGTCAAATTGGAGGTGATTCGAACTGTCCAAATATGTTTTCTTTTCAAATATATTGCAAACAAATAACATAACGGATTACATCGCATTCTCAATTACAAATTATTATTTACATTTACAACTTGAAACAGCTCCGTCAGTTATCAACCCAAACCATTTCAAAATGGGTTACATCACTAACTTATATAACAACAAATGTTTCTCATTGAAATATTACGACTCACGTGTGAGTATGGAAAAATACGTTATATGTAATGCCATCAAAATTGTAATGACCTCATCAAAATAATACAGGGCGGCTTTTAAAATTAGATTTTTGCAGTAAAGTACGTTCACTTTTATTGGTTCACTACATAGTTGGTTTTTATTAAGTATGAATTGAAATTTGTACATGCAATCAACCTTACCATAACTTACGGTAAGGTTGATGTCGAATCTGTCGATAAAACAAAGCTAGTTTAATAATAATAAAAGATTAATCAAATAAAAATACAAATGGAATTATAATGATTTATTAAATCATAGAGTAATTACCTAATATATGCTAATTCGCTCCGGTCCGCACTGTTGAGTCGTATACCTGATACAATAAAGTACCTTTACGGTCTCGGTTGTCTGAAGGTGCGTTACTACCTCCCGTTGATCTTCTGAAGAAAGACAATCAATCGAGAGGATCGCTATTTCTCTGTATACCGGTTATTACCCGGTCGCAGGCACTTTTGTTGGGTTTCCATTTCCTATTGTGGTATTCAATACCTTGTTGAGAAACGATTTGTAATCTGGTGTCTTAAATGTGTCGAACTCTTTTATTTGTTTTTCTCTTCTCCGAGGAGCGGTATTTATACTGACATTATGATGTCAGTCTAGATGTTTCAACACTTGTATATAGATTTCTACTTTTACTAAATACTAACTAGTTATAATTCAGTTCAGTCAATTTTTCATTCGTCAATACTACAGAATGGAATTGTGCATCAATTATACACACACGTCTTGAGTAGAAATATGTAAGTGGATCGATAAGTGCATATCGCTACCTTTCATTGTATCACACGAAGCTCGATCATGCATTAAATCACCTGTTTTCGAGTCTATTTTACAGTTGATTTCATGTAGTTGGTTATTCCGGTTGAACAGGAATTACCAACTGGTGTAGAACATTTAAACGGTTAACCGTTTAAATTTTCTTTACCAGTTGGTCTAGGAATTTCTGGAATAAATAGCATATCAAAGGGTTATTTATCAAGTCAGAAATAATGCATCAAATAAAACTTCTTGACGTCATGAGTAATGGTTATGCCAGTAACATTATGAAAAAGTTAAGAAAATAAATGAGTTTCTTATACAAGCATTTCTCTGTCTCTCAGGGCATCAACATGCACTTCTTGCACCATTACAACACATAAATGAAACAGGGCAAGTACAACAAGATAGTGTTTCAGCATACAAAGGCCGTATTACAGGTTCCAAAACTTTCCGTCGCGGCATCTCCTCTTGGATAAAAGACTACGTGTATGTCTATCCTACATATCCGAATAATACATTTCAGCATCGATTTTCAATACCTTGTGTGATTTACAATTTCTTTAAAACGACCTTCTGCTGCACCGAATGGGTTTCTGGAAACATAGAACGAATGGCTTGGTTTATGAGTGTATACCTACAGATCTGAAAATTTCAACATCTCTACGTATTTTGAGTACAGGAACTTCAGCAGATAGTTTGGATTATTATGTTTATATGTTTGAATAAACCATACGGCAAGACTTCACACAGATTTGTATATACATTACGGAAATATAAGGCGGTAGAGTTTTCAATAGGTTTCCCACTAATGGGTAAATTGAAGACATAGATGGAAAATATACCGAAACTCGGATTTTCTTTGTGGATTGGTGCGGTTGACTGTATGCACTACACATGGAAGAACTGTCGTCATACAGATAAAGGGCCAGATCAGAACAGTCATGTGTCAAAAATGGCAACCATAATGCGAATCATAGTGTGATTATGACTCGTACTGTTGGTCATCGTTTCCCAGTCGGCCTCGTACAAACAATTACCTGAACGTGTTGGCTCGCTCACTATTTTTCCAAAACATTTTCGCGGAGAATTTTCGTATATCTGTCCCAGATGGATACATTATTAATCCGAACGGGAATTCAAATAATTTGTTGTACCTAATTCGTGACAGCATCTATCCGGCCTGGTCTATTTTTCTGTCCCTATAAGCTACGCTGACTATCCGTTAGAACGAAAATATTAATTTCAGCAATAGTCTGTACGGAAGGATGCTGAGCTCGTTTTTCGGTGTGTTCCAATCACGATTCGAGGTTTTGCGACGTGAAGACCGCAGATGGAAGTTGAGTGAAACTCTACGTGTATCTAATACATTCGTTGTTTTGCATAACATTATAATCCGGACGCGGCAACAGGATCACGTACAAGAATAAATAGCAACAACAATCGATGTTGAAACAATGATGTCTGGAAAGAAGAACTTATTGTATCTTTTAAAAACAATATTACAGCAGAATATTGCTGAAGATAACAATCATATTTAGTCAGACATTTCAAACCGGACAGACCGCTTTCTTATGAGATATATGCGATTCACAGACGACGGAAAACATTTCCGTTTACAGGCTGATCTTGTCGCATACATCATTTAATTGTATAATTTGAAACGGACTTTTTCTCTATTTGTATCCAACCCATTCTACGTTTTACAGAGTGATGCAAAACGCACGATGCATATATTCCACATAAACGATCCGTTTCTCAAGGTCATATGCCTCCATGTAAATATGTATAAATGTCCTCACGTACATTAAAAATATATATTCCCAAACGCTTTCAAACCTGTCGGTAAAACATACATATCTCACAACAATAAGAAGTATTCCATCTCAGCATAGTTTTTTTGGCTAGTTGCTATATTCTGCTGACTATTTCGGTAATAATTGTAGTTCTATATACATTCTCTCGACACTAGGAGTTTTTTCCTGCTTTGAATTCAATTACAACATAATTTGTTTCTCAGAATTCCCGTCCGGATACCTTCCATAGACTTGTTAGTTGCACCCTCACATCTGTTTAACATTACGTCTATTTTCACTGTTTTTCTATGTCCGTTTCTTAAACCTCCTTCTCCGATTGGATCTTTTTCCACTTCATCTGCACTTCTAACCAACCGACAAGATTCTTCGAAGTTACTCCCTACAATGATACTGCTACCACGAATTGATTCATAAACAGGAGTTCTGTTAACCTCGTCGTTAGCTTCAATCATTTCAGATAGTTATTTGACTGTCGGTGATATACTATCTTTTTCATTTATACATGATTCGTCACTAAAACTTTCGACCGTAACCAGGTTACAAACTTCTGGTCTATACATCCGAAAGTTGTCTCTTTTCCAATTCTTCTCAAATCACTAACACTGTTCCTCGACTCATTGATTGCAACTCCTCCATTACAATCGAAATGACCACATTTCGGAATTGAAAAAAGATACTTTGCTGCGTCCAAATACTGGAATTTTATACCAATACCTGTAGTTTCATCCTTATCTATTCTCCTACTACTTTGAAATAATGTATAGGATAAATTTTCAAGTCATTTCTGAGATGCGTTACCAGTTTGGTTCATCAACTTTGCTTGTTTATAGCAATTATTCTACAATTCGTAATCATGTGCCGTGGTTGTCCATTTTGAGCGTAGCGACTCCTTTGTCCTAGTCATAAGATACTTTTCCCTACATGTTCGCTCCACTCCCATCCAAATTCCGTCAGATGTTTACGTAAGTTGCCTCGTTTGATAAACCCACGCATTTGCAAGGAATAATGCCTTAAACTGACTATACGGCAGCCCGTTTCTGGTTTCCCGTAAAATCTTCTTTTCACATATTCCTCCACGATTCCTGCCCTCATAATATCTTATATTTTCCTTTCGCTTCCAACATTTTCACAACCTTCTTCATCTCCACTACTCAACATATCTATTTCCATTATCTCGTGAGCTCGTTTCTTATCGAATAGACTCACTCTTCCCACTTTTCTCCTCACTCCATTACCGGTCCTATTATTTCTTCCATCAAGGTCCATCTCAGGCTCTCAATGATTCTCTTGCATTCTTACAATAATTCTGTCAATTCCCGACTCCATGACATTTTCCACTTACGTATAGAAGATTTCCATCCTATAAAAGTTCTATACTTTTCCTTTACAGCAACCAACTTCCCTCCTTTCCGAATACAGTTCCAATCTTAGTGCGTTATGCCCATTTCCGTTCTTACATTCAGAATGTGCGAGTAATATATTCTATCCATTATTGTTCACATTTTGAATACTCCACTCCGTACTGGTGCCACCACCTCCACACATTCCAGATTTAACTTTCGCTCAACGGGAGTACAACTTCTTCCACTGCTTTCACTGTAATATCTTTTATCCTCACTATTACAAGTACCCATGTTATTATATCCTTTCGGTATTTTCGTAACCCCATTCCGTTTATCGTTTTCACATATTGCTGTTTGTGCTCCCCCTTTTACACTTCTCCTGGACGGTACAGCTATTTTACATTTGATAACGTATTCTTTATCAACACTGTTCAACAGGGTTGCCATAACAGCCATAGAGTTCATATGCTTCCTACCCCAAGAACCTTCACCTTTTACATTTCCAGTACTTGATCCACCAGCAAATGATGCAGGTACATTTACAACTGTCTCCATATCAAATTTAAATTCCGTACAGACAATTTTCACATATTCTTCCATTTATTTGTATATTTCTTTACTATCTACTATCTTTCCTCTCTTTCCATAGTGTGTACCACTATCCATGCGGAATACCGTTGCGACGTTGGTCTTGGAAACGGGCGGTATCGATGACCCACGAAAAAATGGGCAAATTATTTTTACAGAATCATACATCATTCTGTTTCCGCGTTTTTGTTGGTTCTGTAAGAGCATTTCCAGCCCACAGCGATATTCTATCCGAAAATAGAAACATTTAATCAAATTATTGCCACATGTGCAGATATAATTGGCAAGTTAATATTTCCCTACTTCTTTATTACCGAAAATAATTTCATCTGTACGCCGTACTGTTTCTAATCGAATCTCTCTATCCAGAACTACGTTGCCATGTCGACACCATTCGGAGACGAAGATTCATCTGATGATGAGACTGTTTCATATCTCATTGCAACATGTATGATACCCGGACTTTCAGCTATTTTACAGACGGGTAAGAATGTAGGTTCGAGTGTAGGTAGAAGAGCGAATATAGCACGTGATTTTAATGGTGCCATGGAACGTTTTAACCTTCATTATTTTTCAGAAACACCGCGATGTGATGAAAAGGATTTTAAATGTGGCTTCCACATACCCCGTGTCGTTTTCAATTGTATCAGGGATAAAGCGGAAGGGGACAGTATTTTTGTGCATCACAACAATAATTTTGGTAGGAAAAGAACACACCCACAACAAAGAATAACAGCAGCACTTCGCATGCTTGCGTATGGTATTGTCAGTGATTCTATCGAGAAATACCTTGAACTGTCTTAGTAGTCTGTGTTACTTTCCCTCAAAGAGTTTTGTAAATCTTTAGTACAAATAATTGGAGCTGAATATCTACGAGATCCAACCGGAGATGATCTGAAAAGAACTATGAGAACTAACTAACAGCTCGAGGGGATTTCCTGGGTGTATTAGGTCAATTTACTGCCAACACTGGAGTGGAAAAAAACTCCTTGTAGCTTTTACGGGACAATTATAATGTAATTAAAAGAAGCCAACAGTAGTACTTGAAGCAATAAGTGATGAAGAGCTTTGGATTTGGTATACATTCTTTGGTAGTCCAGGTTCCCTGAATGACATTAACATATTAGATTGATCGAAAAAAATTGGAAGAAGGATAGCAGGAGAGTTTCCTCCTGTTTAACGTTTTGTCAATAATAGAGAAAGATCATTGCCCTACTATCTTTCCGGTGGGATTTATCCGGACTGGGCAATATTTGTGAAAACTATAAAGCACGCACATTGCAAGAAATAAAAACTTTTTCTAGTCAGCAGAAAGCAATGCGAAAGGAATTGGAACGTGATTTTGGTGTATTGGTTGCAAGGTTTCATATTCTGAAGCGACCCATGAGGCTTTGGTTCCAAGATGAAATTTCAAATGTGATGAAAGCTTGCATCATAATGGATGACACGGTTGTCGAAAGTCTCCGAGACGTATATGAAAGTTCAATGTATTCTCTTAATTTGTGAAGGTAGCACGTAAACGTTTTTGGCAGTGGAAAGTGTTTGAAGTGGGAGGCAGAGACCATACTGTTAGAAAAAAGGAATTGTGTGTCTCCCCCTAGTGGGGCATGGGCTGGTATTGTTATCAATCGTGAAAGTCGCATTACAAATTCTACTAATATTACTCATTGAAGTTGGACCTCATATCACACTTTTGGACTCTTTACAGTTCTTTGTAGTCTTTCCAATAAAAGCTGTTGAGTAATTTTTTTTTCTTGATTTTATAAAATCAAGGAAAAAACAATTTAAAAAGAAATTTTGTTTTATTTACTTCATGTTTTCCTCTCCACGAGAATTTGCAGATGAATTTTTTTCACCAGTCAAGGTCTCCGTCTTCGTGTTATGAACAGTTTTCAACGTTAGTATTATTTTTGACAGACAAACCAGATTTCTTCAATGAACGCTGCCACGACCTTTTAGAGCTATTCGTACAACATACCTCCCAGTGGGCGGTATCTTGTACGAATAGCTTTAAAACGTCCTCTGACTACGGCAAACCTTCTGAATCTGGTCTAGAAAATACGTCAATTGCATTTCTTTCTTCCAGTGCGTACCACTTTCTTTTCGCTGAAAATGCTAGTGATCTAACTTCCTTAGTTCTTAATTTTCTTGTCTTATTTGTTTCGCTAGTTTGTTTCCAGCTATTCTTCCGGTACTTGTTATGGGAGTGACTATTATATGATCACCATCATCACCAGAAACATCTAAGATAGTCTCATGATCACCAGAAGAATCTCTTGTACCACTCACCACCAGCTTTGTACCTTCACTATTCTCTTTCTTTTGCACTTTGTCTCCATATCCTCTCTTCCATTTTGGATGTTCATTCAACAATTTGAAAGCTTGGTACACAATCCAATTTGCGAAGTAATAATCGTTGTAACTGCATGTAGTTAAATACACTTCAAAAAGAGGAGGTAATGGAGCATTAAAGGAAATTCGATGCCCTTTGTTCCAAGTAACTCGTTTTATGTATGCACTCCACCAAAATGGGGAAGATATTTAAATGTCGCAGGTGGCGGTAGATGGATGAGGCCGCAGAGACAGTAGCCCGTAGATCCGAATACGACTCCGAAAGGAGGAAGTGATCAGGACAGACACTTCTATGGGATTCTGTCAGGATTTGGTCCAGATGCTCGCTACAAAGGCAAGGGGAATCGTCAGCTGGGCGGTGGTGATCGAAAGGCTCCGAACCGATACGTCTCTTTTAAGGTGAGGCGGAACGACTTGCACGCCCAAGTACGGTAACTTACCGTAGCCGAAAGGGCTTCGTGTTTGATAACGAAGTCAAGTTCGAGGGCTATTGGAGTCTCGAAGGCGCTTGCGTTTATTAAAAAGAAGAGAGGAACACGCAAAAACCTCTTAAGTAGACTCCACCTGCGGCCGAACAGCGGGAGGGGGAGCGTACT
>JAULBU010074582.1:0-10175 GCA_032358235.1 Odonthalia washingtoniensis | reverse complement strand
TCTAAGAGGAAGACAACCAGTTTTCATTCCTGGTGAATGAAGATTGTTTCTTCAGTAATAAAGTAGAAAATGGAGTAAAGCATAAGCAGACAGATGAAACCTGGATTGTAGACTCGGGTGCTCCTCATCATTATACGAACAACTCAATGTACCTCATTCAATTCAAAGGTCCTCAAAAGGGATGGTGACAACAGCAGAGTCCGGGACCCTGTATATCACAGAAAAAGAACTGAACAATAATTATGGGAACGTCAAACTTGTACCAAAGATAGGACGAAGTCTCCTATCGGTTGGACAATTGACAAATGAAGCACAAATAAGCCTCAAGTTCAAGAGTAAAAGTTGCATTATTTCTTGAAATAATCGAGTTTTTTCAGAAGGACAAAAGGGGTTGATAACTTCTATCGCACAAAAAATATGGAGGAGAGGAAGTTTTAAACGTAACAACAATAAATACATCATCCGCCGGGATATCTGTTTCATCCCAAAGCGACGAAAGGGACTTAGAGGATGGGATGCCAAATGCACTGATGAAGTTGCACAGAAGACTTGGACATTTATCCTCCAGGGGACTTAAGCATCTCTCATAATCAGGCCTGCTAGAACGTACCCAAGGAGATTTAAACAAGCCGCTCAACTGCGTGCGATTTGTACAAGGAAATCGCACGCAAATGGATGCAATAAAAGACGCAAAAGTTCGGTTCACACTCAGCGAGCAGGAGAATTAATATACTCTGATACATGTGGGCCGTTATCCGTCCACTAAATAAATGAATATTTGTACTTTCAAACATACATAGATGACTATACACATCTAACAGTCACTTTCTTAATGAAAGCGAAGTCAGAAACGATAAATAACATCATTAGATACGTAGCCTTCATGGAAAATAATGGATATGGAATACAAACCATAATAACCGATCAAGGAATGGAGTACAGCTGTGGTGGAATAAAAGACTACCTTATGGTTCATGGAATCACACATGTATTAACTGGAAGAGCTGCACATGCGCAGATGCATGTCGCAGAACGCATGATCCAGACTCTAACAGAAATTTCGAGAACCATGCTTTTGGATGCAGGACATCCCAAATGCTTGTGCGGTTACGCCATCATGTATTCAACCATGATCAGAAACAGATGCACAACTGCAACATTTGAGTACAAAGAACTGCATATCATTGCTTTTTTGATAAAAAGGTAGACCAAAAGCATTTCAAACCTTTTGGTTGCAGTGTGCTCATATACATACCGATTCTAAACAGAACAAAGCTGGATGTGATAGCTGGAGGGTTACGTTAATTGGGATATCAGAGGATGATTCATGTTACAAAATTTATTGTTACTCAACCAAGAAAATGTTTCAAGCCAGGGATGTTACTTTCACCGAGGAAGAAGATGAACAATTGACACTGACTGAACCCATATCAAATAACATTGATGACGTTGTTGTCCACTGAACAGAAAATAAAACTGGTCTAAAAAACAATTTCAAGACCAAAGGCAGACCGAAGCCGCCCAAAATATTAAAACCCTAGTTGAAGAACCAAGTCTTGAATCAGAATGCCTCAAATCATACCGATTATTCTAACCCAACAACTGGGGAGAGAGCAGCAGAAACTGAAAGACCTATAAGTACAAACCCTGACAAACGCATTGACACTGAAGCCACTGATAATATTGGAACTATTACCAATAAAATCACTAACATAGTGAATGGTGACGAGGCCAATCACATGATTGAAACCAGTAACACCACCAGATGGAGAGAATGTGAAAGAAAGAATTTAGAAACTGAATCACGAAGTAAATCATAAAGTTGATAGTGAGGCCATTAAAAAATTCGCCAAGGTTGATGCCGTAAAACTTTCTGAACTTAAGACACAAAAGAAGAAGATGGGAAGGCGTAAATGTTCAAAAACAATGTCAAAATGCTGAAGAAAGTGATATAAATATCACCACCTTTGCCAAGTTTGAACAACAATGATGCGACCAAGTCTTCAAGCAATGCAGATCAATTACGCCAAATTGTTGAAGAAGGATCCAAGTCTCGTGTTGACATGGAAGGATACATCACTATGAAATAATCAGCTTTGATAGCACATGAAATCACAATAGAATCAGAATGCCAATGAAATTCAAGGAATCAATGTCAACGCCACAATTAGAAGAGTGGAAACAGGCATGTGATGACGAATTAGGATCAGTGGAACGAATTGGAGTGTACGAATTGATTGACACACCAGTGAACCGAAAATACATCGATACGCGTTGTGTTTTTTAAAACGAAGGAGTTGAAACTGGAAATGTCACAAAGTTCATGGCCCGTTGGGTTGTAAAAGGTTATATGCAGATTCATGGAATCGATTATGAGCTCACCCACGCTCCGATCTCTATAATGTCGACATTACGTACGATTCTGTCACTCGCTATAATGTTGAAATTAATAGTACACTAAATGGATATCAGCACGGCATTCTTGAATTCCGCGCTCGAAGGTGATATCATATTTGTAAACCCACCACAAAATCTTAGTACCAATGGGCAAGTCATTGCAATTGGTGAATTCATTGTACGGCCTCAAACAGGCGTCAAGAATGTGGAACCTCACATTAAACTCCTTCTTAAAAAGACGATGTGGAATGATGCCCAGTGAAGTGGATCCCTGTTTGTATACCAGATATAATAATGGTGAATTGGAGTTGATGATCATGATATATTTAGACGACATATTACTCGTTCCCAAGTAAGAACAAACGCTTTCAAAATCGAAGACCGAGTTAGGCATGCATTTTGAAATGAAGGATATGAGCACGATCAAAATGTTTCTTGGCATCAATATTAGTGAACGGCCAGAGGGTATCTATATGACACAGACTGTATATGTAGATAAGATCCTGGAACGTTTCCACATTCGTGACTGCAACAAAATCTGTACCATTACCAGTTGGAAATGATGTTGAATATTTGGCTTACCCGCAGGCTGTAGATAAAAAAAAGAAATGTTTTCATATCGCGAATTAGTTGGAAGTCTCCTCTATCTTGGAGTATGCACAAGACCTTATTTCGCATATTCGGAGGCCTGATTGGCTCGCTTTGTGGAAGATCCACATGAGTGCCACTGGAACATGCGAAAAGAAGTTCTAAGATACGTTAAGGGAACAAGGAAATACGGTATATTCTATGGTAAGAGTTTTCAGACGCGCCCGCTGCATGCTTATGTGGATGCGTCATGGGAAGGCGGTCTATTGATACGGAAATCTACCTCGGGAATACTTACATATTTTGGTGAACATCTTGTTTACTGGAGCTCCAAGAAACAAACCATCATTGCACATAGCACTGCCGAGTCCGAGTACTTCGACACGGATTCTGCTGCCCGCATGGTGGTATGGTGCCGAGTACTCCTGGAAAACCTAAATATAAATCGGTTGGAGCCAACAGTGCTACACGAAGACAACTCCTCATGTCTCATACTAGCCAAGGGGCGAGGCAGGTTTTTCATGTTTAAGCACATTGGCATTAGGTATCATTACCTTCGTGAACGGATCAAGTTGAATGAGATAAGTTTCTCTCACATACCTACTGGCGACCAGCTTGCATATTTGATAACGAAGTCATTGGCGCCTAAGCATTTCAATGATTTAATGAAGAAGATTATCTTTCAGTTGAAGGATGATGATAAGTTATGATTATAATTCTTTTAATTATGATGATGATGATGATGATGAGGAGTTATGAGTATTATTGTTTTAATTGTGAGTATGGCGATGAGACGATGGAATAAGATTATTGACAAAGCACATGCGTTTGCGAGTTGATCAGGCGAAACCACTGAAAGTAATCGAGGTGAGTGCTTCAGTTGAAAGTTTTTCTTTTGGGCACACGGCATCGAGCAGGAGTGTTCAGAATATCAATACAATAAGTTGTCAGTTAGTAAAACATTTTTGATATCCGAAGACACTCTCTGAAGTGATCATGCATGATGTGTTACACGTGACAACTGGTAGTAGGGCAACGCATAGAGCATTACACTGTATTAGAACAGATCATGATACGCTATCTGTCCAGAGTCGTCGCTTGCTTCGATTCCAAGAGGCGACATTGATTTCTACAGATTTCATTTAATGCACTCCCAATATCAAGTCAAAAGGCACACCCAATAAAATTTACGGACAACGTTTTAGTAAGGGCATTTCTAGTTAGGCGTTGAGTTCGACTTGTTTGAGTTCGAACTCAACACCTGGCACCAGTGTAATTAAGTACTTTTCAACTGATGTTTTTAATCGGCTGGTGCTGATTTTGGTGCTGAGTTCAGTAATTGAACTCAGCTGGGAACTCAGCTCGTTGAGTTTTTACCCCTCTATAAAAATATAAAAAATTGAAGGTTGAAAGTTCTGACCAATGAAAAAAGGCGAATCGGAAGGGGCGCCCGTACGGAAGAATGATGTCGACGAAAAATCTATAAAAAGCGGCGAAACAGATATACGACACGTACAGATGTTGTGAAATGACTGTATATGTGCAGCAATACATTTCATTATGAATGGAATGTGATCAAGAAGTGAAAGTTGGAAATGGTATGTTACCCTGTGACTGATGGTGCCTTTTCCCCTTCTTCCCTGTCCATCAGAATAGATCACCTAATATACGCGCTGCACCGAATACGATTGGTATATCACATCAGTGCAGGGTCACATCCGTACGGTAAACATAAGATCTGCTACAGGAGAGAAATCACAGGTATGGACCGTCAACAAATGCGAAAGAAGGGCGAGAGTTTGTTATCCAGCGGGGAATGCAACAATACAGATCTCTGAACAAAGAACTTCCATACTTAAATTGAGACAGGTGGTGTGTAGGCAATGGTGGTGATGGTACAGATATAAATGGGGAAACCTCCATTTGTTCAACACCGTATAGAACCTCCAGAAAATACCTCCAACGTTCTTCGGTGCTTATTCCAAATCCTCCAACGTCTTTCCATCTCATGAGGACAGCGGGAACTCCTGATGTACCAGTATTCCGGTTCGGTGATCTACCATGTCTTGAACCATGACTCATACGCGTCTCAAATTCGTAATCCTCTTCCCAGTATTCTCTCCGTTGAAACAAGTACCACTGCTACAATTGGCAATCGTAAATAGGCCGTGACAGTATAGATAGTATATCCTCAAATGTTTCCCATAGTTCCAATGCTTTATACACCCTTGAAATTAGATCCACCGCACGGTATTTTATTCCACTTCTTCTGGACACTGTACCCATATGGTGTGGTAAGGCTGTCTCGCTATACAATTCAACGGGTGAATGCCTGTATGCGCCCATCTTTTACGCCAGCTTGCTTGTCTGTACATACCTCTCGTTTGCGTTCCGAACGGTGGCACATGTGAAACATCTAATATTGCTGCATATCTCATTCCATCATATAACCTTCTTTCTTCGCATATAGCAATGTACTCATTAATTGTATACTGTGGCCTCCCTTTCCTTCCGGTTCCATCCCCTTTATATTTATATTGCTCTATCATGTTGGTATGGACGAAATGTTTTATTAGGGTGTAATTTGTCTTGAACGGATGCGACATCGTAACCAGTTGTGTAGGGCGTCTATTACCAGCCGGTGCATATTGATTTTCTTGCAACGCGGTATTAATAACATTGAATGACCCAGCCCCGCTAGTTCGGTCTACTTCATTCTGTGATGGTTTCCGTCTCGGTATACGTGTTTCCGGCATGGAAGTATTTACCGTCGGATGTCTTGAACAGTGACTGTTCCAGCAACTCATCGCTGTTTTTTGTAAAGTTGTTATTGGTATTACGATTACTGTGTAGTCCAAACAGTAGTGACGTATTGTTTGCAGTTGTATTGGCAGGTTGTGTTGAGCTTCGTAAGTACTACTTACCTCTAGTAGAGGAATAGAAAATCATTGGAAACCGGTAAGTATCTTGTTGTAAAGTAATGGTTTTTAAATCTTGATAACCATTTCCTTCTCTTTTCTAAAATGGTTGTAATTTAACATACCTTTAGTTATATTTGCAGTGTCAACCAAATAAAAAATAAATTTTCAAATAATCTTCCGTTGTCGGTGTCGTTTTATTCTTAAAAATATGTAACATCGTCATACTGACGTATATTGCATATTTTTATCAAATCTGTTCCGGTTATTAAACAAACCCTTCATCCGTAATATAACCGCACGTCGACATACTGTCTAATCGTATGTATTGGAGACGTCCCTTCCAATTGCGACCCTTCTCATTATGATCTATTATTTCGTCTTCCAAAAGTTTCCGTTCGGTACAGTCGGTGAGATGACTTTTTTCATTATCAATTTCCGTGGTCCCTTCCCCGTCATCATACCCATTCCCTCCTTCTTTTTCTAAATTTATCCGTTCTGTTTCAACCATTCTCGCATCGCACTTTTCTTCTTCATTTTTTAGTACATCGTCTATATTAACTTCCACATTTCCTTCTCGTGTCACTGCACTATGTTCATACATTCTGATAATCATATTGTTCAATATGATTACCACACCGAAAATAGTTGATGACACATCGTTATCTTCACGACAAATACAAATAAACAATAACTTACATTGCTTCCGTAATTTTGAAATTAATTTAAACAGTACTTTCCGTACGGTTCTATTGGCGTCTTTGAGGGTCTTTTTCATCTCATCGTCCATATTCCCAACGGGCTCCATGGGCAATGGACATTTCGGATAATTACTGTCAACCAGGGAATAGTTCATGGGGCTTTGCAAAACGGAAGGCTCTATATTATAACCTGCTATTTGAACAAGGTTCATATCTGATCGGAATATTTCTCCTAGTAGTAGATAAAAGATGAGAGGGTTCTCTACGTCGTTTCCAATACGTGACAAAGTAGACCACGATCATCAATACATGTCGTAATATGTCCATTCCTTGACAGTGCGATTTGGACTGTCCTGTAGAACATCATGTAGCGTTTCGTTTCGGCTTGATTCTTTCCCTCCCATGTTGACAACAACAATATAATCAGCGCATCCCGTAAAACCGTACATACGGAATGTTTTCTCAATTTCCAGCAACTCTACCGCACATGGACGACGGTTCAGAAAAAACTACCGTAACAGAAAACAATAAACGAACAAAATTCAAAGACATCGTTTCGGACTTGTGCTGATGAGATCATTGTCTTGTCACTTCCTACGATTTCATACAATCCTGACTGTATATCAGATTTCACAACTAGTAGTCTTTTCTGAGTTGTGTCATCACATTCGGTTTTATCACAGTTATTTTTCACCCAATAATCCGATCAGTGTTTAATTAATTCATGGCGGAAATGATTGAACGGTAGTTTCGGGATGCAAACCATTCGTTGAAATATCCAATCGATACACACATCTTCGCTCAGAATAAAATTCATGGATGCTTCCTTCGTAATATCATTCGATGTATGCGTTTCCCTTTTTTCCGAATCGGATGTTAGGTCTTCTTGCTGTGCATTTTCAGTACACTCCGATTTTTATTTTTCCCAGTATGCGTTGAACTTGGTTTTGTAGCTCATTTGCCGCAGTCATCAAATGTTCATGTCTCTTGTTCAGCCTCCGCCGCGCTTCACAATAACATTATAATTGTTGTGGCAAGTACTATACGCAGACATCGTCGTCGTTTTTCCCGTCCCTAGCATATTTTTACGGTTCCAGTTATCGTTTCCAATTGCAGATTGACGCGCTTCCACTTCTGGAACAGTCACCAAAAAATTAAAAGTTGGACAATAAGTCACACCAAATTAAACTTCACTTTCGTGATTTAGTCACGGAGGTCCACGCATGTCATTTCTACGATCCACTACTTTTCCGCCGCCTTTTACAACTGATGCTGAGCCACTGAACATACTGCATTCCCTCCTATGTATACCTGCTCTACATGATAACATCTCGGACTCTCCCCACATTTCTACTGTCGCAACTTTCCTGTTATGCATTGTCCCTGCCATATACACGTCTACACTGTCCCATATTTTTATATTTTCACATCCGATACGGTGATTGGTCACAGTGTTTCATCATACCCTACACATTACGGTTATGGTCCAAGCGCAATGCAGGTGTTTTATTTCAAAAAAGGTCAAACTCCGCACCCACCCATACCCTTTGTGTACATGTTTCGCCGTCCTGAATGCATCTTCGTGTACCGAAAAAAGTACTTCTTTCCGAACTCAGTACCTCTTACTGTACTAGAGATGCCCTAAGAACAAAGTAACCTTCAAGCACGCCTCAGATACTCAGAGTCTAACTTTTCCTCAGCTCCTGAGGCACTTTGAAAATTGTTGATGTCATGACAAGCCGTATCTTGGTCCGAGTCAATTGTCAGTACCGAATTTATGCGTTCTTGGTGCCAATAGAAACCTTAGATCAACAGCTTTACCGTGATATACGTAACTCCTACTGTACTTCAATTTTGTACAGTTTCTTTTATGCAACTTGGAAGGTTCTTCTGGTCACCGTTTCCAGTTAAATGAACCCCCTCCCAGCCAATAGGGAGCCGCTATTTCACTGACCTAATTATTTTTCTCCCCTAAACCTCTTCACATCTGTAATTTATCAAAGGTTCATAATAATGATAATATTATTATGAACCTTTGATATTATTCGGTACAGTGACAGCGAAAACGTAGGGGGGTTGGTTACTCAGCCATTTGTTGAAATGCAGTGGATGGGATTACCCCCAATCTTCAACTTTACATGCCTGTCACCGCCCCAAAACCCGAATCTACCCCAAAACATTAACTTCAATAATTCTCACGACCGACCGTGTAGTCGTGCTGGTCACGAACAAGGCGCCATGGAACCGCCGACCATGCAACGCTTTTTCTGCCATACAGCGTTCGACGTATGGAGCAGGCGAATGATCCCAGTTCATTACAAGCAATCGTGTATTATTGAGTTTCCAAGCCATTAGCCAAATTCAAGAGTAAGCTACTCGACAGAGAGAACACTGTCTTCCTTATACATTGCTTTAGTCATATTTTTCTCAAGGATTGGAACGATAAATTGTGCATCTGTTGGTTAATCCTAATTTCGTTTCTAATTTAGCTTCGTTTTGTGACATCTTATAATCTTTTAGATCCCATCCTTCTGTAAGCAAAAGAGCTAGAAGATATTGACAATCGGATACTGAGCAATTGATATCTGGGAGAAATGTCACCTGATGTTTTGAATAGTAGAAAATTTGAGGTGTTACTTACTACACGGTTTTTAGTTTCCCCGTTAATTTGGGAGGATTGGTTTCGATTCGTATCGAATTTTCTTGAAATTGCAACTTCGAGAATAGCGTGACAGGCCCTTCCAGCCTCTTTATCCAAAATTGTGATAGGCTTTGAACGCAGATACTTGAGGTCTCGTCTTCTAAGGCTCTCCTGTGATCTTGCATATGCTCGCCGAATCCAAAGCAATTTTTGTTCAATTTGCTTCAACAGCCCTTTCGTTTTCAACTCAAATAGGCAGAAGGATGGTCTGAATGGCGCCCACTTAGCCCATGTTTCAAAATTTGACCAGATAGCGAGCTCCACGCTTGGAAATGATAGTTTGCTTGGGAGTGGAGAAGAATTTAGAGGGAGATTATTAATAGATAACCTATTTTTCCAGTTTTCGAAGCCTTTGAGCCTTCCAAGAAATGCTGCTCTCCACCAGTTCCATTTAATGCAATTATCTGGGCCAGTAATAGACAGCGTGATTTTCCTATTTTGCTGTATTCTCACAGTGACAGAAACATTTTGGGGTCCACATTTTGGTGTCACCGTAATTTGGATTATCTGCGGCTCTGATTCTCTTTTCTCACCAGTTTCACGAGTACACATCTGCGATAAACCCAAGTCAATACAACAGGAGGAGCGATCGTTCGTAACAGGTCGGTTAACGACTCCCTTTGAAACATCCACAGACAAAGATGGGAACGAAAGAAGAAGAAAGACTCCGAGAGAGGTTTGAAAAGTTTCATAGTTGGTATGTGTTGAATTTGGCTCCTGACTTTCCTCCCGTGTACCATCCGTGATTGAAAGTGCTGAATTCTGCTCCTGCTCTCCTCTTGGCGCTTGTTTGATGATGCTGCGCTCCACCAAATCCTCAACACGATTTTGCAGTTCCCAAATCAGTCTGCACTGAACACCTCTTTTCTT
>JAULBU010074571.1:0-10177 GCA_032358235.1 Odonthalia washingtoniensis | reverse complement strand
TAAGGTACCGGCAAAGAATGAAGCTATTTAATGAAGCAATGAGGGCCCGTGATGTCCCCATCGATGACAAGGGCAGACCCTTTCATGCGCTGGACTACCGAGAGCCACATCAGTCTCCAGTTTACGTAGCCGTAGCCCTCATTGTGCTACGCTGCGGCGAAACACTAGACCACGGAAAAGGATATGGGAAGCTTAAGGCTGAATCGACAGGAGGCGCGATGAAAAGTGCTGTTTCGCAAGCATTTCGAATGCTTGATTGTCGTGAATGCGGGAAAAGGAACTGCTGCTCACATATAGATGGAGAGTTTTAGGATATAAGTGATGGGAGGTTTCGCGGGAACCCTGGAAGTTCAAATTTATTACAGAATATTATTGACAAGGTTAAAGACGTTCAGCCACGGGCAAAGACAAATCTAACGGAGGGAGCTCACATAGAGTCCCATGAAGACTTGAGAGGGCTCTTATATGCATACGTGGAGGGTGTGTCAGTACGCGCTATGGTCGGGGAAGTACCGCGTGCGGGTCCTTGCGAGTGGGACTTTCGTGCATTGAAAGGGTATACTGTGAAGGCATTATAGTTTCGATCTGTTGCCCGTGTAGATGAAATAATTGCGCTCGATGTTGAAGAATCAACATTTTCGGGTCCTCATTTAGATTCTCCTACTTATGGAACGTTGCACTACTCCAAGACAGGATCTGGAAAAGCGCACTCCTATAAGTTTTGCCGCGGAGCACATGTATCAATCTGCGTTCTGCACCCGATTCAACGATAGCTCGCTATATTGGACGCACAAGGCATTAATGAAGGTCCGTTGTTTCCTACATTTAGTTTCGGTAGTTTTCAGCGCCGCGAACGTATGACAGATTCAGCGTACAGTGAAGTTATGCAGTACATGTAGCAGGGTGGGTGTACAAGCAGAAGGCTTACGGAACATTCTGCGCGTCGAAGTGGGGTCCAATATTACTACTATGTCCTAAGATGGTCGCTTCGACTCCTCATGACTGAGTTTAGGTGGTTTGACATGGCTGAAATATTGAAGTACCTCGGAATTGAGGATCAGTTCAGTACATACGAAATGCTTGGCTTTACGTAACCTTATGATGATACTTATAGCGTTGGGGTGAGCATTATATAATGGTAGGAATTCTTTATGTGTGGAGCGGATACAGTCGAATACAGAAGTAAGTTGTGGCGTCTACTGAAGAGCTCTTTGTAGCGGATCAAGAAGTACAGGGTGGTGGTGGCCTCCACCAGATACATCAAAAGCAACTTTTGCTTTTTGAAGTTACCGATGGCACTTAGCGGAGGCTATTTTCAGTCTATTTACTATGCATTTTAGTCTAGGAACTTTTCGAGCCAGTTCCATGAACAAATCACCACCACCGGCACCAAGAAGTACTGCGCCCTTGTTTCACTCCCGTAACCTCTTCATAACCTTCTAGCGTGTTCCTGTCTCATCCAACCGTGCAATTTATTCTTAACGCAGAAATCTATCATTAACAGCGGCAAAGAAAAGATGTCTCCATCTTTTAGCACAATTCCAACAAAAGTGCACGCGACAACCTTGTACTTGTGCCAAGAAACCTTCGTCGCCTTGTCTATGCAGTTCCTCTCCTCCATCGACCACTCACACAGAGCCTTCTTCCCACCATCGCATGGTAGGAAGAAAGATATGAGGGTATCAGCCGTACAGCGGCAAATAGGCAAGCGCCCAACATTCTGAGCCACTCCTGAGCGCACTCGATCCCCGAGATTTAAAAACGTGGCTTGACGGTAGCCTAGCGTCTGTGACGCCTGCTGCCCAGTCCTCACAGGAACAACCGTGGCACCTGCCACGACGTCGGAATTCGCGGCCACGCCTTTATTTACCACAAAGCCTGCACCCATCCTCATTTCCGCAACACATGAAGCACCTGTTGCTTTATTTAATGCCTTCCTTGCGTTTTTTGGTGGCGGTAGAGTGGGAAAATCAACGACCACCCGAGCACGCAGCGTACCCATTTGGAAGAAAGCGTTCGTCACAGACGGCGCGCCTCCGTCGCGCCCAATCTCCAATTGGGTGTTACGGACGGGCAGACCCATGGGTAAGAAAGACTCATTGAGAGCTGGGGGCAGCCCGATTCCCCCAGTGGGCTTTACAAAAAAGTCCAATTGAGTCTCTGTCATCTGATACCTTGCGTCCCGAGCACTGGCTTCAGAATCACGGACTTGAGATATTATAGAGCGCCCGATATCCATATGTAGCTGATTCCGACACGTACGTGCGTAATTCTTTCTAGCAGCATGCAAAGGTTCCTCTGCTGCGCGCACTGACTCTGGTCCGTCCAACGCAATCATCTGGAAGCGCACAGACAGTATCTCTGCTCGTGTCACCGACGGTGGGCCGACCGCAGCTTCCACCGATCCCAATGATTGTACAGTAGCCGCTCCAGATTCGGTAGTATTATCAGCGGCTAATACACCCACCGTCTCCGTATTTGTCCGCGGAGGCGCCCTCTGGAGCCTCTGGGTCTCCTCTGGAGTCCCATTAGACCTACCAAGACCTGCAAAATTTTGCGGTACGACAGGGAAACATGCCATTGACATGGTTGCCACCATCATGTCATGTGTGGGTGTAGGCGCAAAGGGCGGCATTTTGGAGCTTTCAGAGAAGTAGGGGATTGTTGTTTGTTTGAATTAAACGCTTATTTGGCCTACACGCCCCCGTGCGTGCACAAGACGGCACTTCCGCCTACATACGCACGGAAAAACGTTTATCGGGAAGAAATGTACTGGAGAGACCAGGATCCCACTAAAAACAAGCGTGAACGACGTAAAGAGCCCGATGGAGATCGTACCAAGCGCGCGTGCAAAATATCGCGAGACAAACGAGCGCAGGCAGAATAAAACCCAACATATAAAAATAAGATAGAGAGTGATTGAATTTGAAAGCAGGTAGGAAGAGGAGAGTGAGAGAGGGTAAGAGTGAGAGAGTGAGACAGGAGGGAAAGAGAGAGGAGGGCGTAAGAGAGTGAGAGAGTGAGAGAGTGAGAGGGGGAGGTAGTAGAAAGTGAGAGGTGAGAGAGTGAGTGAGGGAAGAGGGAGGAGGAACAATGGGAGTTGAGGAAGTGAGATAGAGAGAGATGTGGGATGGAGGGAGGCGAAAGAGTGGGAGGTGAAGAGGGGGAGGGGGAGAGTAGTGAGATGAGGAGAAAGAGAGTAAGAGAGTGAGAGAGGGAAAAGGAGAGACAAGTGAGAGACTAGCACGCGCTACAGTAACTATTTGAAAAGGAGAGGGTGCGATTGGTTAGTACCATTCCCTCGTTAAAGTACACGTGGGGGAAGGTAATAGGACAAGTACTCAGTGTAGGAGGATCTAATCCTTCGCGGTGAGGTCATATCCACAACATTTTAAAAATTCGCGTGCGGTGCTGTTTTTCATGCTTTGAAGTACTTCAAACGTAACAATTGGTACTATTTTGGACACATCAGTCTCCAGGTACTGGGCCACTCCGGCCCCGTATTTGGGTACTGAAGCAGGAGATGCGTAAATTACAAATTATGAGTAACGTTACATTGTCATATACAGTGGGTGAAATGTTTTTTAAAGACCAATCTCAACACAGAACCAGTAGGTTCCAAAAACGCTTTTTCAGAACAGAAAACTTCCTCTTGTAGCTCGACCTCGTCCGATTTTGGTAAAAAAGCTTGGTCGAGAGGCCTGTTAGTCCCGGATGTCACCACCAAATTTCGGAATAAACGGAGAGTTTTGTGGTGAGTTCTGCCGGATAAACTGAAATCTATAAATCTCCCGTTGTGTGTAATATGTGAATGACGGGAAAAAGTCTGAGACTTTCCCGTAACACGTGTATATGATCTTGACACGAGCCAATAGAATAGAGGGATTTTATCTGTAAGACTGGTGCAAGTACAGTCGGAAGGGGATAACCAGAAGTGCTAGTATGAGCCAAAGAACTGATAACATGTTACGTTGTGACTGTGACGACGTTACATCGTGGGTGATGAAAGCTTTATGTGTAGTAAAGCTTTACGTATAGTAAAGCTTTATGTGTAGTATTTGTAGCTGTTGTGAAAATTTGACTATAGATGCTGTTTGGTTTTATACATTACTGGTGGTGTGCGAGATGACTTTCCCAAGTCTTGCTACAAACGGGAGACCACCTCGACGATAACGTCGACATGCGACCGTTTATGGGTCCGCCGGGTGAAAATAATGGAAAATGTGTGGTGGACATGAAGAACCAAGAAAAAGCGGACAGAGAAGAATGCTGTATGTATTTTGGTGAGATGGAAATGAGATGGGCAAGAATAGATTAGTTTGCAAACGAAGAAAATTTCTTCCTCATTTAATGACGTGACCGAGAAGTATCAAATTGGTGAAACTTGCAATGGTACCTTACATGTTACCCACAGTACCGTATTGCACGAAAGTATTCGCTGAGAAAAGTGACCATCGCAACATGCGACACGGGAAGGCGCCTGCGAATTTCGATTTAAAACTTTCCGATTATAATTTCACGGTGCAATATTACGTAACCGAAAAATTAAATTAATTTGAACAAGGATAGGGGAAAATGGCTTTTAACAATTTTCCAGGAAACGGTAAGATGCAAGTTGTTTCTTTTTTTTTCGGTGGAAGAGCCTCATGTCGTGTGATAGCATGACATGCGGAAGCTCGTCCACAGTTTTCGCTTTATAATTATTTTTATTGCCGGTTCCGTCGTAATGATTGTCAATTGTTAACATATCCGTACCATTTCCTTTCTCATATTGTGTCGAAACCAACGCTAAAATGGATGCTACTGCTGATTTTAACGATGATGTCAATGTGGATGTTGGTTTCAAAACATTTATGGAACCGTTACAGGGAAACATCTGCGATTTTAGCAGGTTAGCGAAGCGACTTTTTCAACGAGCCCGCATTACACGGTTAACGAAGCGACTTTTTCAACGAGCCCGCATTACACGGTTCACGTTTCGACACATTCCGAACAAGGTGAGGAAATTTTGCAGAATACAGGATGTTTCGAAACGATACAAGGCGGAACTTCTTGCAGCGACAGAACACTGACTGAGGAAAATAACGTGAATGATATTCTCGAACGATGGCGAAGGATTGTACGGAGAGTTGATTATCAGTAAATCTGAAAACAGCCGTATGGTGAAATCCATGACACGTGTGTTGGAAATAACGAAGAAAGGAAGTATGGAGAAGAGGATGATTCGTGCATGTCTGTTTGCACATCTCACAACGAATGAAGTACAACATTTAATGGAAGAAGCTTATCGTAATATAATTGAAATTGCGGATACAGAATTGACTGAAGATGAGGAAGATGATGAAGATGAAGAAGATGAGGAGGATGAAAATGAAAACGCAGTAGAGCACGGTATGATGTTGGGTCAGGAATATAGTTACAGAGGTCTTAAAAATGGTGAAACAGGCACTGTTGTTGGAGGTGATGGAATAGAGGCAAGTAGGAATGTGAAGAAAAGATCAAGAGTAAGTGGTGCATCCAGAATTGCACGTAAGCTCGGGCGTGATGATTGGATTTGTTTGGTGAATAATGGAAATTTACCAACCCATAAATACGGTGGGAAGCATTTCACTGACACTGAAATCAAGGAATGTGTGAAGTTCATCTATCGATCTGACAACGCCCAGAACATGTGGTGGGGAACACATCTAGTGCGATGTGCGGGGAAAATTACGAAAGTTCCCAGTGTCGTTAGAAAAATGGCTGTTGAAAGTATGTGGAGAAAGTATGTGGAGAAAGTACTGCTTGGAGCCCGTCAGTATTTATCCGTTCAGAAAAATTGGGAAAAACGGTTTTATTACGTTAGTTTCATCGTTGACGAGAAAATTGCAACTCCTAGCATGCATTGATTATGTATTGTGTGCCTTGCTACATGAAAAACTGAAAGTTGCAAGTACCGTAGTAGAGAACGTTGTTTCGGACAAAAAGAAAAGGGGAGAACTAATGATGCGGCTGCATGGTGTTTCGGAATTTCTGAGATAACATTATGTGAATAATTTATCATTCAGTACTGAATACCCAATACATGACGTGAATTTAAGTTTATTAACGGGGAAAGGGACAGAAAGTCGATACGCGCAATGTTCGGAATGCTTAAGTGTGTTTAAATTATCCGATGAAATAGTAAGTGTTGCGGGAACTGAAAATGTAAAACCGCGGAATGCGGTGATGGATTGTAGAAATAAGGCCATGTTGTACATGGGCCATGTTAATAGTGCTATGGTCCGGAACAGACATATAGGCGACACAATGCAGAGTATAAATGAAATGGAAGCAGGATATGCAGCTGTCATCTATATGGATTATAAGATGAAAATGGAACCGATACGTCATCGGGAGTCCACGACTCAGTTCTACGGAAAGCAGGGTATGAGCTGGCATGGTAGCGGTATTTTTTTATAGGGGAACTGCTTTCGAGTTGGATCAGTATATGAATGAGAATGACATTAGGGATTCTGCAAGAAAGTCAAGAATCAGAAGAAAATTATACACCAGTAATACAAGTGGGATAGAATCTGGAAACGGTGGAGAAAGTGGTATACAAACGAAAGATAATTTAGAATTTTTCTTTGTTGATAACATAGTGAGGAATGATACAACACAGGATGCTGTGGAAAAAGTTAGCATATTTGAGGCTTTACTAATTAGATTAAGAAAACAAATCCCAGGATGTGTGCAGTTGTGGGTAGTATCTGACTATACGAAATGCTACTAGAACGATTTATTCCCGATTGTAGCTTATTCAGTAGCATTGAAGCAGGGTTTCAAATTTACCAGTGCCCTGCATCCCGCTGCTCAAGACAAATATGGTAGATTCCAACTTTGCTGTAGCAAAGAGGCAAGTGCAAAAATTTGTTACCGAAACTCGAAAGGATGTAATATTACCAGAGGACATAGTAGAGGCATTGCTATATGGTGTTAGTGTTACAAATACAGCTGTTTATTTAATATCGGTGAATAGGAATCATGGAAAGCTCTGCGAATGGGTTTCTGCAAAGAAAGAAAAGAAAATTGCGTCAATTGGCAGAAACTCTGAATTTAAATATCACAATTCTGGTTGGGAAGTTATTATCACCGCGTATAATTATTCTGGTGGAATGGGAGTAGATTATGTACTGGATGGGAAGACGTTAACGAAGAAACGAAATGTGAGTCAATTTACAATAGATGTAGAAGGGGTTGGAGATTTAGCAGGGAAGATCAATGAATGTAATGTAGTCTGTGAGGAAGAACAAAAAATGGTGCACGTAATATGGATGACGTAGATGCAGGGGCATGCGATGAGCGATCAGTCAATAGTACAGAGGAGGTACGAAGTGTGAGGGTTCTTTTAAATCTCCTGAAAATTACGTCAGATAGCGTTATTAAGACTGGGGTGGAGACAGGTGTTTCTATTTTGTTAATGCATGATCTTCATAAATGGAAAATGGGGGAATCTATTGACGTGCAAAAGGCAGCTAATGCAGCGGCTGCTATTTCCTATCGTGGATCAGAAGGAAATAGTAGAGATGGAAATGTGGGTGAGGTGGTTAATGCGCATGAGAAAGTAAATTTAAATGATGGTATAATCTGTAACGGCGATAATGCTGAGGAGGAAGGTAGAACAGTGGGGGAACATGGGAATGTAGAAATAGGGTCTGGAAGTGACGGTGTGGTATACTCTTCTGGAATTTTATGCATAGGGCTGTGACTAATTCTTTTCTTACATGTGAAGAGTGTGTTGTATTGTATAGGACTGAGAAAGAAATGCAGAAGCATCAAAAGAAATGGGAAGGGGAAGTAGATACTGAGTGCACTTTGAAGCGTGCAGTAGCTATTGCAACTGACTGCATATACAAAGGGACATCTGTTGGATTGTATACGCGTATGAAAAGTAACAAGTGGTTGATGGAGATGGAAGAGGGAGTTGAAATGGAGTACATGTTGCTGGAAAAAGTATGGGCGAGTAGGGCAACGTGGAGACAGAGTTTGGGTAAGAGTAGTCTAGACTTTTTTACAGCGCAAATAACCCGATGATTCAATGGGGGAAATGATGTGCCAGGTTCGAAAATGAGTGCACCGATGATGGGAAAAGCTTTGAAAGTTCAAAATACGTCACACTACAACATTCTGTCGGAACTGCAAATAACAGGGAAAATAGCTGCGCTGAACAGGTTGCATAAAGACAGAAAGGTATCAGAAGCGGAGATAAATTTGGAGTCTGATGGTAATGGAGAGATTAGTAGTGATGTGGTACGAACAACAGTAGAACATTCAAGCAGTGAACAAACACCGCATAATTTCAGTGAACAGACAGTGACCAATGAAGGACAAACAGGCGACTGCATTGCGGATATGAATGGAAGTGCAACAGAATCATCTCGGTAGCGACGTCGTGTTATGGTGAAAAAATATGCTGATGCTGTCTTGAGAATTGTGGTAAAAGATAGAAGTATTGCGCGGAGTAAAGGATGGGACCGGTTGGTACAAAAATGGGTGTTGATGAAAATAACGTACGAAATAATTTTCCAGGTCGAAGACAAGTGCAAAATAAGGTGAATAACTTGAAACATAAATTAAGCTCTTCAGCCCATGTTTAAATATATTATGAAATTATAATGACAAATATGGTGAAGAATTTGAGTTTTATGATAATAATATGTAGTTACACATTAACCTACCATATTTTATGTCAATTCAGCATGATTGAAATGGTTCTAAGTGTGTAACGATAAGTAGTTCACCTTGTTGATAAAATTCAGCTTGAAATGGAGATATTAAATTCTGTTGTGTTAACGTTATATTTCTTTCATTATTGCTATCATTGTTATCAGCATTATTGTTAATAATGGTATTCATCTATTTATTTGCTAAATTAAACAATTTTAAACCATCTTCCCCACTACGTGAATAACATGCATTCACAACTGATAGAAATGTGATTGATAATAGATTATGGTCCTCAATTATTTTCAAATATTTTCTTAACTCCATCACTCCACATGATTTATTACATCACCCTTATATTCCATAATTAATGCACCACTTTCTATATTCTCCTCAACAAAAACACCCAAAACAACGGAGCCAGCTTTTCGAACAGATACTTTCTTCACGTTCTTCGACAGATCTTCATACATGAACTCTCCCCGCACAATCGGACATTGACGATGCAGCATATCTGCGCAGCTGATGGAGTATTAAGAGTGTCTTGTTGAATTAATTGTTGTTGTAAGTTGCGGAAGATGATGACTGTTGTCGGTCGTTGAAGAAATCAGTTGTAGTTTTGTAGCTTTCGGTTGAAATGTTTATGCTGTAAATTAAAGTTAACTGCAATATAGGTTGTGCATTAGGTTGGATTGGTTCGGTTGTAAATTTAATTTAACTGAAATATAGGTCCTAGTTAATTTTCACAATTAACAGACATTATAACTTTCAATTTCTTAGCTATAGGTAGGTTGGTTTCAAAAATTTTACTTGTTGTTTGCAATTTGATGATTACTGCTTGTAATACTTGAAGAATTGAAATCACTCCATGCCTATACTGGAATTTTTTGTTTCTCATCAGCATTACCAGCTACACAATCAAACTATTATCAATCCTTTTCATGTTCGAACAAAAATGCCGACATAGTCATCTTCTTCTTCACTGTCTTCATGGCCATCACCATCATCATTTATCTGAATTCAATTTCAGCCTTAACAATTTCCATAGCGCGTGACAGCTTCCTCATACTGCGGTCAGCACTCCTTGGATCACCCTTTCCACCCCTATTAACGTGAACGAGAAGTTCTAGTTGTCTGTACCACTTCCTCACTTGCCGTATGTTTATGTCCCCCATCCCATGAAAACAAAATATGTCTAATACCTTCGTCGTTTTGTTTTCAACAACCCTAATGTGATGAAACGCACTTGCTGTTGTGGTCGGGATGGTGTTCATCTGATGATAATAATTTCAATTTTTACTGCAGATGTTGTGTAAGAATTGTGGTCAAAATTGAGAGATGGGGGTCAAAATATCAGGCAACGACAAATAATGTTGCAATTGTGACAGGTGCTGATGCGTAGAGTGTCGATTTTATGGGGGGTCAACGGAAGAAAAGTGGGAAATCAATCACCATGTCTTTCGAGGGACAAAAATAAATACTCAATTAATTT
>JAULBU010074570.1:0-29082 GCA_032358235.1 Odonthalia washingtoniensis | reverse complement strand
AGCATCGCATAAAATCTTCAAAGGAGATTATAAATAAAGTTCGGAACGAACGGGCACAACAATGACTGAAACTTTAGCGAGACGGATGGAAAGGGTGCTTGGAGAAAATCATGTATCATCGCAAAATTTTGAAAGAGTGTGGAGAACTGGTCACGTAACATCCAATAAGGGAGCAGTTCCAGTGAAGAAAACAAATGCATGTCGAATACAGGCAGTCGAGGAGGACGCAGGATTCCTTGTGAAAAGTGGTGTTTGTGTAAAATTGATGGAGCTGTTTTCAGCTGAAAGGAATTCATACAATCCAAAACGGGGTGTACATCATGATAAATTCGAAAGCCACAAGTTCAATGATGTAATCAGTGTGTTGGGTGAAGATGGTTTGCAATCAGTGATAAATCTGATTAAGGATCAAGTGAAAAACATGGGTTCTTCAATTATTGACTCCATGAATACTACAATCCAGTTTCCTGCATCTGCATACGTGTATGAATACCAAGTTCCCGGGATAAAAGATATGAGTGAAACAAGCAATGAAATTTATCTACCAAATTCATCATATAGAGTATAAGAAAGATAGTTGAAAAGAAAAATTTCTATCGTTCAAAAGTACCACAATTGGACAACATAATGGTGGAAGGATGTGCATCAGAAGGTGAAGATATCCCGGAAGGCCATATGGCCATATGGTTTGCAAAGGTGCTGACATTCGTCAGGATAAAATCCGAAATGCAGAACATGTTAACGGAGAAGGAGAATGCTTCAATGCATTTTTATGAAGTTATTAGTAGCAATGATGTGGGTATGGATGGAATTGATAGGTGTTGAAACTGCGTTAGATTGAAATGGCAGGGGACTGAAGGAGAAAAGGGGAAGATGTTATCCAGTGAGCAGTTTGGACTTATTACCATAGATAGTGTTCTAGGCCTAGCTCACATTGTTCGTGTGGATATGGAAATGAGTTTGATATCTGACACAGTAGACAGAAAGAAATAGATTGAACAGGTTGGGGGTGGTGAATGTGGATGGCCATCAGACATTTTTTATGTAAATATATTTTACAGACCAAAGGGAGAAGTTTACAGTTATGTTGGAGATGCTAATGAGTAATGGATTTGTATTAAGAAGTAGTGATAGAGATGGAAAATTATAAATTAAAACATGTTTGAGATTAACATTCTAACATCATTGTGTCAGTTGCAGTTTTACTTTTTAATAGCATTTTAGAATTATTGCGTTCCATATACCATCTTGTGAAATTATAAATTAAAATATGCTTGTCTTTAACTTTTGAACTCATTATGTCCAAACAATAAAGCGTCCCGCATAAAATATATAATGTATAAAGACGATGAGGTAGGCCGGAACAGGAGGTCTAATACCACCTGGAGGTGGAGGTCCGCTAGGTGAATCACCAGGAGGACGTGCGGGAGTGTTTTTAGATTGATCAGTCGATTCTGAAAGGACATCATCATTATTGGCGGTGGAGGTGGAGATACGCCAGATGCAGCTCCAGGAGGACGTGTGGGAGGCCGAAGACCACCGGAGGTGGCGGTGGAGGTGGGGATACGCCAGATGAAGCTTCAGTAGGATGTACGGAAGTTTTTTTTAAATTATTCAGTCGATTTTGAAGGGAAATAATCATCATTGGCGGTGGAGGTGGAGGTACGCCAGATGCAGCTCCAGGAGGACGTGCGGGACGGCGAATATCACTGGGAAGTGGTGGTGCAGGTGGTGGTGCAAAGCCAGGAGGCGGTGGAGGTGCATGTGCAGTGCCAGGAGGTGGAGGAGGCGACGCGCATTGTTAGCTTTCTTAGTTGAATTTGTCTTGCACTGTCCATTACCATCAGAAGAAAGTCCTCCGTTTGTTTCATATTCATTCAAGAGGGGATCTCTTGCTTTGATTGTTGAAGATTTTTTCACGAAAGTACGATTCTTTTTTTCTGTACTGTAATGAAAACTTGCAGTACAGTGAATAGTATCATGACAATTGTCCAATCAAACCTCTTTGTCACGGAAAAGGAAATTCGTTTTCGCGAAAGTACGATTTTATTGTTCTGTATTATAATAGACACTTACAGTACAGTGAATAGTGTCATGAAAGTTGTTCAATCATGCTTCACTGTCAAGGAAAAGTACGATAAAGATGTTTTGAACCAAAACCGAAAAGGGAAAAATAATGGCCTCAGCAACATCATAACCATGAACACCTCCGGCACCAGGTTCGAAATCATCAACAACAACCGCAGCAAGCTCAACAGCAATATTTATTTCCTTCCATTCATGTTCCTCAGCCATTTCCTCCTTCATCAACGGAGCCTCCACTTCCCCCTTCATCAACAGATCCTCCACTTTCCCTTTCATCAACAGATCCTCCACTTCCCCTTTCATCAACAGAGCCGCCACTTCCCTTTTCATGAACAGAGCCCCCACTTCCCCTTTCCTCAACAGAGCCTCCAATTCCTGCATCACCAACAAAGCCCTCAGTACTTCATCCTTCACCAACAGAACCTTCATCACTTTCCGCCCATCATTCCCATCATCTTCCACCTCCAGCTCTTCCTGCTCCTCCACTTCTTCGTCCTTCTCCTCCCCCTTTCGTACAGAATCCACAACTACAGTCATCCTCACCACCTGTTCTGAGTCAGCAAGAGAAACAAAAGCCAAACACCAACGCCACTGGTAATCCTACTGGTAATTCCAAAAACGCTGTCAGCAAACAAATTCTTATTAACTTTGACAATGATGTGGAACCCAAAAGAATTTCAAATAATCATGAAAGTGTCAATCGAAAAACGGATAACTCTCCGGAAAAGCAAAATATTGCCATTCGTCGTTATTCAGCAGTTAGTCGTTATTCGACAACACACCAAGACAGACCCCACACAGAAAATTTGATTTCTAACCCACCCATTCCGCCCATTTTTAATGCAAGTATCCCTTCATCTTCACACCCGTGATCACAATATAGAAATAGCAATAATGTTGCAATTGCTACAGCGAATGGTGAGGGTTCTCTTCAAAAACTGATCCTCCTGTAGTTAGTAATAATGACGCTGTAACTGACTCGGATACGATACAAGTTCCAACACGTCTTGGTCATACTAACGCCTCTGCATCTGCTCCTGGTTGGCCACGACCTTCAAATCGAACTGCTAAAATTCGAAAACATCACTATACCAACCGACGTATTGTCCATTCAGATGATGATGCCACTGATAAACAAAATTGTGACTTGAATCACGCTGATCGGAATACTCATGGGCATGGTAATGATGTTGATGTTTTGATGAATGAGAGTCTTGCTAATACCGGTGTCCATAAAAAGAACTGTGATGAAGAAGACAGTAATGATAATGGTGATGGGCATTTAAGTAATGATTTGGATAGTCACGTAGAATATGTCAGCTGTGATGATAAAGATGATATTCGAGGTGAAGAGTTGGAGGCCGAAGACGTGTAAGTAGTTTTAAATACTACAAACTCCCTCGACGACAACATGCTCGACAACATGATCAACGCCATGACGAAAATATTGAAAAGGACAATGAAATACGCCAACGAACACCATCATCGTCAGATTCATTCCCTATTGAAGTAAATTATCCCAGCGAGCCTCTCGCTACTTCTGCTTCTACTTCTTTAGCCGCACGTCGACGTAAGGCGGATGCCACTAGGCGATATAGACGACTCTTGAAGAATTTTTGTTCTATTCAGACGTGTTGATAGAACCCTCGAAGTGCAGTGAAAATAGATGAAAAAAATCGGAATGAAAATGAAACAGAAACGGAAACGGAAACGGAAACAGAAACAGAAACGGAAACGGAAACGGAAACAGAAACAGAAACAGAAACAGAAACAGAAACAGAAACAGAGACAGAGACAGAGACCGAAACAAATAAAGATGGTGATGATGATGATGTTAGCTTAGTATTAATATATATATATATATATATATATATATAATATAATATAATAGTATAGCATATCATCGAAAAAGATACAGATTATTGCTGCCAGTGTTGCCAGTGATTACTGATTAGATTATCCAAGTCATTTCTTTCACATAATTATAGCTGATGATGGATATTTTTCAGCACCGAAAGTAGTTCTGCGAACTAAATTAGGTGTAAAATTGTATCAATTATTAGCCGATGAAGCTGGATATGATCCATTGATGTATGAATGAATACATGAAAATGGATTGGTTGAACTATGAAACATTGTAATAATTCATGGAGAATGAATAATCACTAATAATGCTCTTTCCTTTTTTTCGTTTCTTTCTTTTCTTTTTAAAACATATCAATCTTGTATTATTATTCGTCAGATTCATCTCCACCGTCCTCTTCCACGTCAATATCTTCATTACTTATACCACCTATATCTTCTAAATCATTACCTTCCTCTTCATGAGAAGATGATTATTCTTCATCACTATCGTGAACTACATTCAAGTTTTCGCTGTCAGAATATGGTTGCAACTCCCCAGTAATAGTTCTGGAATGTAAAATGTAGCAATCGGGGACAGATCCGAATCATAGACAGATAAAAGAAGAAAAGGCTTGTGTGTTCAAAGCGATGTAAAACATATTATTACCAGGGTATCTGAACCCTTTTGTGTACATTCTATCATCATTTCTCAGTCTCTCAAGTAAAGATCCATCTGTACCAAACGAAAATTCTTTTCGAAGCATCTGTTTTCTTTTCTTAGACTCCATTCCTTCCCTAAAGAAGCGTAAAGCGTCAGACAAAAATTGAGAAGCAGCAACTGGAAGCAGGTTCTTATATTTTCTAACCGATTTCATAGGATCCCGACCACCTCTCAACGGCTTCCTTGTTGTGACATTTTTTTTCCATCTCTGTCATCACTTTCTAAGTTGCTATTGCCCGTCTCCCCTTCTTCGTCATTATCTTCTTCGCTATCTGCCGGTTCTTCACAACTTAAAAACATCTACAATTCCTGTTACATCGCATCAAGGTGAATCAGTGTCATAACAATAGGATCATCATCAGGTTTCGTTACAAACTTTCTAAAATCGTGAAACGCTTTCCGAGCAGCCTCATTCCCGAACAGCCTATCCACACTACGTGATGTAATGGATTTATCTGAGTCTAGAATGAAATCAGATACAGTTGTAGCACAAATCTCTTCAAATTTTGCTTTTCGCCACTTATTTGCAAAACATGAAATGTTTATAGTAATAAACCAGAATACAACGGTCTCATTTGCAAAACGTTTGTATTATTATTATTATAACCCAGAGAAAATTTTCTTCACTCCTTACTGTAATAGTGAAGATCCTTGCTACAAATGAGACTGTTTCCATAATCTCTTGTAAATTACAGTTTTTACTATGTTGACCCCCAAAGATGACCTCAAAAATAAAACATTATGTTAGAAACAATCAAATTACATTTGAAATGGACTAACACCTCAAACATCGGGGTTCAAGAATCTTGAATCAAAATATAGGTAATACTAAAGATATACATAATCATAACAGTATGAATAATATATTTAAAGCAAAAAGATATATTAAAAATAATATAACATTTTTTTCTCTCCAAAATGGCCCAATTCGCAATTGTTCGGTCAACATAATGTTGGTAGCATTTTTTAACTTAAAAGTTAAAACTTTTTAAATTAAAACTTTTTTCAGATTGGAAATTTTTCATGGAATGGTGTGCAGCCCACAAGTCGAAAGTCTTGAGGTTTCTACTTGATACTGGTATGTTGTGAATTTTTAGTATTTTAACCAAAATTTTGAAAAATGGTCAAACATGTATTCGAAATATAACAATTTTTATTTTCCAAAGTCAGGGAGGCACATCATGGAGTTTGTTCTGTAAAACGGTGTACATTGAATCTTAATATAACTTCCAAAGGGAGGAAGGGAGGAAGGGAGGAAAAAGAAGACTCCGATCGTAGTCGTTAAACCAATTGGTTATCTGTAGAGTCACGTTTGATTAACTGCTGTCCGCCGATTTTTCTTGCAACTGCTTAAATAAAAGCTAACGGCGAAACTTATACTTCATCCATGATCATGTTTAGGTGCTTTTGTTTAACTATTGGACAGGAGATCATCCTCACATACTCGTCACTGACCAGTTATCAGTATATTCGGGTCGCTCTGTATATTTCTAGACTTGTGTAAGCTGGTGACTTATTACGTCGTCCTGACGAATCCATTTCCCTGCTTTCCCTGTTGGTTCATCGAAATCGTAAATTTCTTTGAATCCCATAAATTTACGTTCCCCATTACAACAATTTTTTAACATCATAGTGGTGTAGCTTGAACAATTCAGCCAACTGGTAATTTTTGTATCAACCCCTCGCTAATACAATGGAGGATTTAAATACGGGTAATGATAACAACACGGCAGTAGTGTCAACACTGCTTTCTAGAGAGTTAGAGAGTTTCTGGTCGTTGAATTGACGAGGCATGGGTTTAATACGTATTTGGATACATATACATTATCAACATCCGCACCTTCATCGCAAACCTCCCTCAAAATGATTCATGGATCATCATTGATCAATGGTATCAATGATCATACATATATTATGGAGGATTATAAATCCGGCATTCAGTAATGGAGTTCACCAGGTTTATGTTTTTGACAATACCCGACGGTATAGGAATGTACGATCCGTTTCATTTCATTTATTATTACATCTATTGTTACATTGATACAAAGCTGAAGCGCCACAGGAAATCTCTCGATGGTAGAAGGGGAAGGGGAAAGGAAAAAGGTAGAATCATTGTTCCTCAAATACATGATAAAAAGAAAGTCATAAGTCCTATAAAAGATAAAGAAAAAGAAAGAAGAAAACAAGCAGTAGCGATCTCAGTTATCAAATGGATCTTTCATTTGTCTTGCTGTGGAAGTACTTTATTTGTGAGTTTTTTATAAGGAATATAAAACTGCTCGAATCTGGGGAAACATCATATGGCGGCTTCAAAATCCGGTTCAGATTCATCAACATTTCCATCACCATTGAGGCGTTGGCCACTTCGGCTTTCATTATTTAATTTTATAAGTGTGAAAAAACTTACTTATCTCTGCTAGGTGAGTTTTTTCACATTTTCTCATCTTGCCACAACAAATGGAACTTCCATTTGTTGTGGCAAGATGAGAAAAAAACAACTTCTAAAACTGCAATTATCTTTCTGATAATTGTAGTTTTAGAAGTAGTTTTTTCTTCAAAGAACCGATGTGTGCCACCGGAATAACAAGAAAGACAACTTTTTAGTCTTCATCACAAGTAATTTGCTTCAACATCTCCAGCATTAATATGATGTATAACTTTCATTTATTATAAATAATGTTTTTTAATTAGTTTCAAACTTGTAATGATTTAATAATAAAATATTCATATCGTTAAAAAGAAATGCAATATTTTATTATTAAATTATTACAGGTTTTTAAATTAATTAAAACAAATTATTATTAACTTTACACATGCTTCTGTCACTACTCCGACCACTACACCGAGAACACCTGCTGCCGTCGCTACGACGAGCGCTATGGCCACGCCTGGGTCCATCGCTACACATACGACTATGGCCACGCCTACATCTGCCATCACGCCTGGATCTGTCGGCACACTTGCATCGGTCTACACACAGGGATCTGTCGCCGCGCCGGGTTTGTTTCCACACCTGGGTCTGATGCCACGCCTGTGTCTGTTGTCACTCCTAAGGTTGAAGACGAGGAGAAGGATATCGCAACGTAATGTTGTACATCGTATAGATGATATCAGTACTCAATCATCATCATCCACGGCCCTAAAATCTAAACCTCGTTTACTTCCACCAAAAATGGATGTTCCATTTTCAGTTGAAAAAACATCAAGCACAACTATTACAACTTCGGCGGTCATTCAGTTTATGTCACGGGTGCATGGAATGGATGGAATATTAAATATGCATTATATCGAACACATCAAAACGACTTCACAGCCATTTTATTACTACCAGTCGGCGCTTTTCAATACAAATTCATCATCGATGGCAATTGGAAGTATGTTTCCCCCCTTCCTCTTTTACTTTCGCTCTCCATTTTGTTATCCAACATCTACTGTGTTGTGCCCTTTTGATCAACTCTATTTATTTATTCATACATTTTTTACATTGACTGGTTTCTAACCACGACCTTGTTTTGTTTTATTCCTTACTCAATTTTGTAGATATAGCCCTAGTTTACCAATTGAACAAGACTCCTATGGAAATCTAAACAATGTGATCACTATTGTTGCGCGTCCGAAAGAATTTGATTCAAACGATCTCCCACACGAAGAAACAATAACTCCCAGTGATAACTATAATTTTTCTATTTTACCACAGAAATATCACGCGACGGAGCCGCCAAAACTTCCACGTATGCTATCATCCGCACCGTTGGATAGTTACGTACGACCAAACACTAACTTTCTATTTTGTGCGATTGAACCATGTGTTCAAAACTGATACCAGTGCGGTATACGGCCTTAATAAAGTTCACACTGTCGCCACTGAACTTCGATACAAATCCAAAATCATCACAATAGTTTTTCTCAACACGAAATCGGAAATTATTCCACCAACTCCATCACATCATCCACAATCACAACAAAAGTGGTAACTAAATCCAAATTAGTTTTTCAGTTACTGGTCGATGCGACATATGTGGCATGCCATACTAGTGTCACCATGATATATGTGACACACCCCTGCCATATGTGAAATGCTGCGTACCACAATACCATTAACATTTCAAATATTAATACATATGATATATAGTATGCGGATATGCAGAATATTTACAAACAATTTCGTGCAGTATTCTGAAATAAATAATATTCTTTTGCATTTACCTCTCGCCATTATCCTAAAATACTTTCAATAAATTTTCATGCTTTCTTTACAATAAATTGACTCTTTCAAATGATTTTTGGAAAACATATCCACATTCCACCAAAACAAAATCAGCTAATTTTCGACATTATTTGGAAACTTTAAATGTCCTGTAAAATGTTATGCCATACCACCCGAAACGAAACGAAATTATTTTTGACAGTATTTTGAAACTTTCAAATGATTTTTAGAAAACATATCCACATTCGACCAAAACAAAGGAAGAATATATATATATATACAGATATATGATTCTATTCTCTCCCAAATGAATACAAATTAATTTTGACTGTGTTTTGAAATCTTCAAATTTGTTTTGACAGAACCTCAAAATACAACCTCAAAGTCACTACAAAAATATTTTGAAACTTGTTTGAGATTTCGGAAATGATTTTGGAGAAACACCAGTGAAAGTGTTTTCAATTTTCTTTCGACTGTCATTTGAATATTTGGAAATTAATGTGGCTACTATGGGCAGTATTATCCTAAAGATTTCTTAAAATAATTCTCCAAAAACCCCGGGCCATATTTGAGACTTTTTGAGGTCAAAAAATCGTGGCGCTTTTGGGATATTTTGAGAATGAAAGATACAGACGTAGGCGATGTACCAGGATAAGGAGAACTAGACAATGCTGTGGGATTAGTTCCGATGTGGTGCTCTCTAAATAAGAGGTCGATTAGAGCTTGGACCTTGTCTATGCTTGTACCTTTCTTGATGTATACCCCTTTTTATCATGAACGTGATCCATTTTGAAAGTAACGCAAATCCTCAGCGGTTTGATCGTATGGTGCCTGAAGGCCGTGATTAACTCGGTAAACAGATCCGCACTAGTAAGGTCTATTTATTCGTATGCTTCCAACAGTTCCTCTCCCGTCATGTGCAGATCTTCGACATACCTATTTACTTCGGCCTCCAATGCATGGATGGAAATCGGGTCAGGGTCGTAAGATATGTTAGGATATGGCTCTTCGACTGATTCCTCGGTTCCACCTGTGGTTCTTGGTGATTTCATCGATGCGCTGGGATTCGACTGCGAGGCCGGTATCGTGAGAGGGCAATTAGCTTCGAGGCGAATTTTTGGCGCAATGGCTGGGTTTGATTTTCGTCCTGTAAAGGCACGGAGCTGGTGGCATGAGGTGGTGGTGGAGAGGTAGATACAGTGGGTTTTGGAGGTATGATAGGAGGAGCCTTGAATGTCGATGGGATGTAAGTGGGAGGAGTCGGGGCGGGTGGGGCTCCTTGAAGCAGAGAATATCTTTTATCTTGCCTAGATAATTGTCCCCTGTTGATCTTGCTTGTAGTGCCTCTTGGCGGCGGCTGAGTCATCTTCCTGCTAGAGAAAGAGTTTAAACTATCGAAACAGGCCGTAAGCATGAGGAAACTGAACAAAGCTCTTTATTGACAATCGTCTTAATAGGTGGAATGGTTCAAATGCAGCTCAAAGGTGGTTAGAATTAGGCTCGGTTAGTGAGGTGTATGTTAGCGATACTACGGCTACCGGAGACGCGGGTGGACCCGCACCTCGATACTGAAGAGTTTCGTTACGGAGTGTCAGGTAGAGGGTCATGCTAATTTCTCCTCGGCCCTGGATTCGCAGCCGAGTCAATCATATGCACGCGGTATCGCGTGGGGATTGTCTTGCCTCCCACAGTCGGAATTACTGGACTTAGTGACGTGTTGCCGATGAGTTTCGTCTCTCCGGGGTTTTGCCTTACTTGTTAGGTGCGACAGTGGTCTCTTGATTTCAGGAATTCTGTTATGGTTATGGTTATTTCTGCCTTCTTTATTATTACTTCATCGTATTCACGGTGATAGATAAATACCCCTTTCGAATACGAAATAGCTAAATAAAGATACACGTGCGGCGAATTTGATGAGTTATAATCTGACTAATTAGAATTAGTGCGCCCACGTGTTAAATGACACGTGGTGAATCTGACTAATTAATAGTAATGTGCCCACATGTTAGCTGCACACGTGGTGGACTGCACTGTATGTACCTTCGGCTTACATCGCTGTATGAGTGGTGTCTTTACAGGAGTGGGATCCTGGTTCTGCATGATGTGCTGTACTGAGTCTTGTATTTCCTCCAGAACTCGTTAATTGCATCTTTCGGCACCTCCAAATGTAGGGTGTAATAATTACAGATCATCACGTTTATAGGTGTCCTTCTCGTGGTGTCGATTCTTCCTTGCCTCTCTACTGGTCGCATATGATTTTCCCCCTTCGCACCATCTTCATCGTATAGTCTTCATCTTCGTCGGCGACCCTCAAAACTCATCAACCCAATGGTGTCCATCGTTTTGATTCCTGCCATCCCCTCGTCCTTCTCTTCATTGGCGTTGTGGCCACTTCCCTTAATCACAGTCCTTGTTCTCATTCCATCTTTTTCAAGACATCCCATCATTCCTTACTCCTGCAGCCTCGACCGTCATCCCAACATCTTGTCTCTGCATCATCAAACCTCAACCGTCCTCCCAACATTTGGTTTCATCCCCATCATCCTCAACATCCAACATCGTCAACCTCTTCTTATTCCTTAAAATTTCAAGATTGGCAACCTCTTCTTTCCTCTTCGAATTACGACATTCCAACATCGTCAACCCCTTCACCCTATACCATCAATTTGCGCCGTCCTCCTCTTGTCAGTTTTTATCTCAAAAACTGGTTCCCGTGTTCGAAGCGAAGATGCGATTCGACAGGTTGCGTGGGCAAGTCGGGTAGCGTCGAACAGATGCGTAACAGTCGAATTATGAAACAGGCCAATACATATGACGGCGTATTGTTTGTCATAGGTTTCGTCCACGTGGATGCCCGGAGAGTCTGTAATAATGGTGTATGTGTAGTCATAGCCCATTTATGACGTGAGGGATGATAATTTGAGGTCCGATTTCGGATTTTCGTATGAGTAGTTCGGGTCGTTGAAGCTAAAAGCCATTACTAACGCCTCATTGAGACGAACACATATGTCCATACAGAAGGCGTCATATTGTTGGATTACGAACAGATCATAGTTGGATATTTGTTAAAATAGGGGCTCTGACGGAGTCGGTTTCGGAAGTGTTGTGAATACGTCTTCTGCCGAACTTCTTTCAACATTAACGGGAGGAGCTGAAGAGCAAGAACCAAACTTTTTCTGCAATAGTACGTTGAATTGTTATACTCTACGGCGGTCGCTCCTCAGCACCTACTCGTGTGGGATGGTTTTTGAATCCTCACAGAACTCGAATAACCACTGTTTATATGCAACCAGTGTTATGCCTACAACCATATGTCAGCAAAGTGCCAGTTGCAGCCTTACTAAATGGAGCACGTCATGAAGAATTATAACGGTCTATCACAGGACGAAAGACGACGTATCCCATACACGGCCCACCACATGGCATCATTAATAGCCACGCATATGAATACGGACAGAGACAACGATGATAAGAATCAAAATCAAAACATCAACTAAAATACCCAGGGAAAATAACTGGGAGACTTGTAGAAGAATTTTCAGTAACGAAAATATATTTAGACGACCAAATCGCCTTCATCAAGTCCCCTTGCCAGTTCTTCCCACGCGTCCACAACTGTTTCGACCATCGTGTGTTACTTACAAGGCCTCTGGCAGCAAATCAGACACTCCCACACTCCAGGTGCCGTATTTCTCCTTGCCAGACGTAAGTAAAAGGTTTACGTCAATCTTGACCTTTCATCACGTTCTATAAAGCAGTTAGCCCCCGTTTTACATACCGGTTCCAGATCCAGTTTCATTAGTGTCGATGTAACCATCGACTGTGCGATCCGTGCGATATAGGAACAGTCCAGAGAGTGAGCAAAATTCGTGACACTCAAGACAACGACGAAGTCGAAGACATGAAACGATGGTATGGCAAGATATGATGACATGAAACATTAAAATACAAAACAAGAAGAAGAAAGAGAAAAGGACATGTTTTAATAAAAATGTAAAAGAGAATGAGAATACATAAGAGAGGACGATGAAAAAACGATAAAATACCATGATGAAGATGAGGAGATAGATGAGCGAAACGAGACGGCATGATAATTCGATGACGATGAGGAGAAGGATAAACGCAACGATGACGACATGATAACCACGATGACGATGAGGAGAAGGATATGAACACAACGATGACGGAATGATACTCTACGATGACGTTGAAAACGTCGGTAACCCATATGTGATAAGAAGATGGATGGTGAGAAATGAAAATCACACGTCATGAGGAGATGGATGAGCAGGAATGAAGGATGGTATCAAGAGATACAAGTTGATGGAGCCCATATAAAAATCTGTACAAGGAGATGTGCAGACAGGGGAAGGAAAATAAAGAACGAGGAAGAAAGAAAAAGTATGAGAAACCATAGTACTGACATAGGCATGATCCACTAAACACACACATGCAATTACAGAGAGACTATACACTGTAAAAGAAAATCATGGACGACGCATCATAGGTGACAAATCATCCTACAACAAGGACTACCTAGGTACAAAACTCCTGACACCAGATAAACCACTCAGTCATATTCACTTCTGTACTGTATGGCACGAATATCTTCTCTCTCACAGTCCGCACCCACGTTGTACCCAGTACTTTGACACTGTACGTACGGCAACCCACATCACCTTCCAGCTTGAGATACTATCTCCACACATTGTGTCATCGTTTAATCCAAATTTAATTTCAGCACGAAATTCGTATTTACCAATATACGTGTCTTGACTTCGCGACAAAACTTTTGTTGGTACTTGTAACGCACCTCAGTTCAGCCAGAGATTCAAAAAAGAGATAGACATTACGGACAGACAAAGAAACTTTAGCAATAAGAAATCGTCGAGAGGAATATCCCACCCGCGAGGAGAAATACAGACAAACGGCGCCAAGACTGGGCAATACCCGGTACTCAGAGAAAAGGAAGATCCCACGCTTCACACGTGTGCCCGATCAACCCTCAGTTACCCCATCAGAACTGACAAGGATACCCACGTGTCCCTCTACCGAAAGTCCGTAAAGTCATCTGATCGTGACAGGACAATCGGCCGGCCTCGCTCATCCACGGACAGCGTAAAAACCAAAACCCACATATTACTTAGTAACTGAACTTTATCCAAACTGTTCGTTGAGATAAGAGAGCCAAGCATAGATACGCCCGGCTACCGGTTGCATTCGACAATAAGACGGTCTGAATTACCTTTAGGAACAGAGAATATCATCAAACTATTCACGGGAATCCACAGCATCTGTGGTGCAACCGGTAAACTGCTAAACATTGCAGGTACAGTTAAACTGGCTATTCAATTCACAGTCTGAGATTCTCAAAGTATACGAAGCGGAAACGTTGGAAACATCCGTTATTATTGGTTGTGGCTTCTGCAGCAAACATGTTGAGGCAATCCGACCGTGTAGACGGCTAGTTAAACTACATGACTGCAGTACGGTGCTGATAGTTCGAAAACCGGAGAAACGAATTGTGGACGTGCCATCATTTCCAGAATCACAATAAATCGTACCCGGCAAAGGGAGAGTATCGCCCAAAGTCTACATCTCCAAACAGACGGTCATTAAGCCTAGCACATAAACATTGGTTGAAAACTAAACAGCCCTCCAAGGGCTCATCCTCGTGAAACAAATACCACGTTTGTACGAAAATCATATATGGCTTTCAGGCCCAGGAATAACGATTGTCACGGACGGAAAAATGTTCTAGATCCTTCTCGCGAATTTTAGTGCATACACCACCAGAAGACGTTACTTGGTCATCAAACTATTCCTGATGCGATTACACATCCAAAGTCCCTCGCGGAGTCAACTATATCCCACGCGCAACTGCTTGGACTCATACCGGACCTAACTTCGTCAACTACAACACCAACTAAGCCTTCCATGTTTCGGTCCGTCAGAAATCGGCCAGAGACTGGCGTTGATCAATAAACATCTGGAGAACCTCCATTATTCACAGATGGAACAAGATGGAGCTCCAGTAACGGCGGAAGACGTACCGCTTGGTGCAATGAGCGGTTTGATTAAAACCCACGAAGAAATGTGGCTTGGAAAACTTAGAAATATCAACTAAACTAAATACGCCACTGACCATTCTCCAGGTTCTATACTCGTTCAAGTCTCCACCGTACCGTGGGGGCCTAAAACGTGCGAACTCGATCAATTCCAGATTACCAAACAGCTCAAAGCTGGTGTTATCGAGCATTCCTATTCCGAATGGGTAGCACCGGTGCTGTTTGCACCCACTAAATACGGAAAGATCTGATTATGTATCGACTACCGTAGGTTGAAACAATATTCCGTGAAGGGCAATTACCGAATGGACTGGTGCATCTATTCGCTTGATACAGCCAGATATTTGCAACGTTGGACGCCTATCCAGGGAATTGGAAACTTCCTATACACCCAGCGGATAAGCCAAAACCTGCATTCGTATTCCACGCAGGTACGTACCAATACAACCGTACGAACTTCTGGTTGAAAACGCATGCGCAACGTTTCCACGTGCATTAGATATGAAACTGACCAAATATAAATGGCAGACTTGTCTCATTTACAAAAAAAATGTAATTATCTATTCCAAGACCGTGGTGGAACAGATTCAACATGTGAATGAGATTCCAAACTGCCTTTTGAAAGGAATAGTGACTATAAAGATGAATGAATGTACCCTCGTCACAACCACCGTGAATTAATTGGGTCACGTTATCAACCCAGGGAACTGTAAATAACAGAAAACACGGAATCTATCCGAAAATCGCACCACCGACTTCCAATTCTGCTGGTATTCCTTGTTTTCTGGCCGAATTCCGTTGATTGGTTGGGATAGAAGGTCTTTCCTTATTTTCTCTTTTGTTATTCATCGTATACCTTCTCGACTTGCTTGAGTTATTCTCAGTATACAAGTTCAAACTGTCTAATAGCCGTCGCCAGAGACGCTACCGATAAGTACACCATGAGTTGTGGTTACAGGGTCTCTTAGATATCTTCTTAGTATCCTACCGTATACTTTATTAAATCCTCGCAATTCGTAGAATATGCGGCAATTGACCCGTCTTCTGGAGCGTATGGAACCTTTACAAAGACAGATCGAAGGCACTGATCGTATTCTCGTCAACTCGGTTCGCAGTTGGCAGCAGTCGCATCACATGAATGTGTAGGAACTTCTTTTGCTCGTCATGTCGAATGGTTAAGTTGACGTCGGGCCGTGCGGTTGGATTAAGTCCTCCCAGTGAGATCTAGCTCTGTTGCGGTTAAAACTTTATGCACTTCGTTCTGAAAATGTATGTCGTTCTAATTAAATCTACCTTCTCTTTATTGCCTGCCTCCTCATCGCGTTGTGGTATGTATACCGAAATCATGAATGATTTCAGTTCGAATTATTTTGTTACAAGAGTATTAGGATCGTACTGTCAGTGTTTATAAACTCCAAGCAGATACTATTATATTCCTGACAACGTGTATCCTACTGTATCATTCGTTGATTGAATGATCGCTCATCACCTGTCAATCGTACAGAATCATTCATTAACTGAATGATCATCATGATTTGACAAAATACTGTACGCGCTGTCGTACTGTAATTGTGTAGGTGTGTAGCTTGTTTTTCTTATACGCCGATACCCCATTCTGTTTCTGTTTCCACTCCTAACGTTTTGTCAATTCCTTTCTTTCCTTTCCTCCGCCACTCACGGTGATATCACCGCGTATTTTATGAGCACATTTGCGCGTATCCTCACATCCCCCGTCGTCATGAAGCCTGTCTGCTTTGACCTCTTTCTATAACCATGCCGTCTCAACCCCCCTCATCTCTCCCATAACCATGTCTCCCCTTCCTATTCTCTCCCACAACCATCTCGTCGTCTCTTCATCTTCTAGCCCATAACCATCTCGTCGTCTTTTCCTCTTCTCTCACATAACTGTCTCTTCGTCTCTTCGTGTCTCCGCGCCTCCCTTTCCTTCACACGAATCGTCATTGTTTCGTCACATCGACACACTCTCTACAAGAAGTTGACTGTTGATTCTCTAAATTCGATCCGACTACGTCGTGGCGGTTCGTGAGAATGAAAAAGGGAACATACGGTATGATGTTAGGAAGAACAGTGACACGCACGGTATGATCTTAGCAAGAGGGAACGAACTGTACGATATAACGTAACGCTCATGATGAGTGAATAATACTAATAAAAGATGATGAACGTACGTCGAGGTGGAAAAACGCGCGATGCTGGAATCGATAAAAATGACATCGATGACGACGAAGATGTCAAAAACAGCACATGTCAAGAGGGACGGAAAACATATAGGTGACAGATTAGGTATGTATAAGAGAAGATAGCATACTATTATGAAATACAGCGTCAAGGGAAATACAGCACACTGCATTCTACGAATAATAATTATTTATTCAATTAGCGAAGGTTATTTTTTAATACACGTGTTTCGATTTAGAATCTACTGAAAGAAGTTTTCCACTTTCCAACAGTAGAATTCTATTACACGTGTATCTGCATCGTCGACCGCAGCTCGAATTATACTATCTACAGTATACATAACACGCCTCATCAAGATGGAAGAAAAAAAATGCTAGACATATCAGAACAATAACCCAAAATCCATCTTTAGCAACAAAACTTATCGAAAGATAGTTCACCAGAAGGCAGGGTAGATACAACCTTTGACAAACACTTGAGTAGGTTAACGCCCCTGCAAGGAGCAAATCTAGCGACTGAGTAGAAATACTAGCTCCCTGTCGATAGTAACCGATCGACAAGGACCCCGTAATGACTTAGTAGCGTAGACTTGATTTATCCACAACGTCGCATATTTTTTAGTGTAAAAGAATAACCAAGTCGACTGTATCCTACGGTATGACAGAAATTTCGCACCAGATTTAGCATTGCTTTAAATATACTTTGCCTTTTTCTTTCTTTTCGGTTTCATTTTCGTTTATTTAATGCAACTTTGGCTCGAATATAAATTTACTGTATACACCAACCACGTAGCGCTAGATTGGTCGTTGAACAATTACGGACCCATCGGGCCGCCTCGTGCGTTGTAGTCCCGGTCTAGTAGGGTTGTATTTCACCATCCAGTACAAAAATGGTACGTACCGTCCAACACACAAGCGGATTAATTATTCCGACTTCACACAGCGGCGAAAACATCACAGACTACTGCGAGGAATTCCCCTCTTTCAACATTAACGAGTCAACGGGGACAACAGCAACCAGGAAAGCTAATTCCTGCCATTTTACAGGGTGCCCGACTCACCATCCATACTCTACAAGAACGACAGATCAGAATGGAACCACCTTGAGGACTACTTGTACTTATTCTCCATCCATGATTGGCTGCAGACCTCATTCCTCCTCAACGTGAACGATGCGATTTCCGCCTATAGTTCCTCGTATGGGTGTTGTGACTGGAGTCCGCCTGACCCTGCGTTGGGCCCTGCACGCGTTTCCTTGGTGTTAGGAATAATTTACCAAGCGCGCGAATGAGAAATCATAACGGCCCGTTATGATTTCGTATTCGCGCGTATAAATATTTCATGGCTGTAACTTACATCCTCTTCATCCGATTTGTTGTTGAACAATACATTTTATGAGATTGATGACAAGCAGTTAATGAAATGGGAACCTTTCAATAATTCTTCATTAGTTAAACAAATGATATTCAACCGGATGATATATCTTCCATAGATGTGTTGGGAACATCTCAAAGAATTTCTTCTTTAAATCTTCCCATATTCTTTGCTACATTACCTGATTTCGTGGAAGGGGAATATTCCTTAATGTTACCAATACTTCCCGGTAAAGAAATTGATGTACAAAGTGGAAACAAAACTAGTACAACCGAATAAAGTGGCCGTGGTCATAATGACACATCAGAAAAACGTAAATGTGCATCAGGTCCCGAACAGGATTTCGGTAAGAAAAGAAAACTAGAAGCAGCTGGAACTAGTTCGAAAACAACCACAACGAAGAGAAGAAACTATGAGGTTGGCATTGAAGAAATAGAGGATAAGGGTTTGGATGTGGTGAACCCTGCTCATTCATTGAATCTTGGAGCAGCGGATGTCCAATCAATGGATGTTTTAACCAAGAGGATGGAATCCGTATGTACAATATACGATGTATACTTCATGGATATTGTAGAGACACACAAAAACTAGGTAGGTGTTTCACTAAAGGGAAAGACCAATCCCATCCTTACATATCCTACGTACGATACAAGAAGCGAGCAGGGTCAGGAAAATTCAGAGTACGACATTTTCAGAACTACAGACATGAAGGAGATAGTACAACTGATGAAGACAGTCATGGATCCAGGTTCGTATGGTCCCATATTCTGCAATAGATTTCAATTCAATCCTTGGTATCGATATTTGGCTTCGGAGAGAAATGATTATGATGATGATGATGATGATGATGATGATCACGAAAAAAGTGATGATGACGGTGACGGTGACGGTGACGGTGACGGTGACGGTGACGGTGACGGTGAAAGTGACGGTGAAAGTGAAAGTGATGAGGACGGTGATGGTGATGATAGTGATGAGTCTTCAAAGTATGAAAAATCTTTTAGTGTGGAGAGGTAAACTTTAATTTATGTCAGATCCCCCGGTACATATGGATCTGATATCAGGATTCGAAGAGTCACTCTTGTATCGGTGACGGAGACTGCAATTCACTTCTGGAGTACATGTATGGATAAAATGGAATTTTACAATAGGACAGACTATAAAAATGTTCGGGAAATTGCTAGCAACCACCAAGGTTGGACGAATTACATGAACAACATACGACGCATTCCTCACCTTGAAGTTATTTACAGGAATAGTAATTCAAGAATTGGTTACGAGGGGAGAAGGCATATGCTCCGTCCGGAGCAGAAAAATGTGTCGTGGATGATGGAATTGGTTTCAAAATTCTCCCAGGCTGGCGATACGGTTATCGATTTCTGTTCCGGAACATTATCTGTTGCTAGAGCTTGTTTGTTACCACCAAAACAACGCCATTTCATTGGTTGCGAAAATGATGCATCTTGCGTAACTCAGAAAAGAAAGTATTTGGTGGGGGTTTATGCACATCAGCTACTGAATGCGAAATCGGATTTGACAGCTGATACCACAGTTGCGACAGCAGAAAAGAGATTTATAACGGCAATAGATGCATTAAAGGCAAGGAAGAGGGTTGATATGTGGAACATACTAAGTGGCATTTTGCCTGTTACAACCTTTCCAGACTACATTTCTGCCCTACTTTGGAATAATCTACAACAACGATACAATTTTCAAGAAATGCAAGAATGTACCAATATCCCAATGGGATGGAAAGTTTTGATGTTTCACACGTTGGGTCCGAGGTGCTTGCCTGGATGAGAGGTTGCTGCTCTGTATGTTTCGGTACGAAAATCAATAATTATACACCGCAAAGCTGATCTCGGTGTTTTCAGTGAGAGAAGTTCCGGACCTAATGAACCCATCGGTTTATACTACGGAGCTCTTGTGTACACAGACTTCGGTAAACAAGGTCAGCTCGCAAGAAAATATGGTGGAGGCCTCCTGGAGGTAACGGATAAAGAATTCGGAAAATGGGCTGCGGAGATTAAGGTAAAAGCGACAGACGAGAGCGACGACCGTCATTCGGTTTGGGTTTTACCACCACACTTCTGTGCAATGCGGTACATTAACGACAGTCGTTATTTAACGGGTGATTTGGACATGAAAAAGGCTAAAAATTGGGACATAAAACCAAAAACACCAAACGTGTCGTGGAAGGTGTTTTCAAAACCCAAAACAGCAACATCCTATTTTAACTATAGGATGATGGACAATGTGCCTTCAAGGAACATAGCTGTTGGTGAAGAACTCTACTTGGACTATGGACGTAAGTGTTTTTTACAATACGCAAAACACACATTGTACCAACCAAGGTAGATTTGACTTACTTCAAATGTTTATTTCAGTAACAATACATTCTCCCGCATCTTTTCAATAAACGTTTCTATAAAATCAGATTTTCCATTTTTCCATTTCACCTTGGTGAGATTTTTTCATCATTTTACTTCGTTGTTATTCATTTAATGTCTTACTAAAAACCACTGCAGTAGTTTTAGATTTTGTTTATTACACATTTTATTGAAATTTTTCTTTTCAGTTTGTCACATAAAAACTATTTCGTTAATTTTCAAAGCCTACATCCTTTCTTCGCATTTTCCTCAAAACTTTTATAAAATTAAAAAACTTTTGGCCCATGCCGTCCCCATTTAAGATAATATGCAGTTTTTTGGCACAAAACCGCACATTACGTAGTCTACTACGGATGTCTCATACCGAAATTCCCATTTGGGCCCCATAAACCCAGTTCACACATAGAATACATTCGGGACTCCACAGCTTGGAAGCCAACATTCTTTTCCGAAGACACTGACAAAGCTTGTCAGTATAGAAATATGTTCAGATGCACCGTATAGAGCATCCATGGCGCTATTGTATCACACTGTACGATACCTCAACTTTATACTCAAAATTATGACAGAATTAGTGGGCTGTAACTTATATATTGTGTTCATTGATAGGAAAAAACTTCCAAGAAAAACATATCGGAAATTGAATAGTGACCCGAAAATTATTCAGGATTAAAAACATTTTTAAGCCAGGTGCCGTACGGATATATGAATCAAAACTCAATAGCCACTCGGAAAATTGTACCATAGTCATCCAAGAATTGATATCAGTGCAATAGTCAAACTCATGTTTAGCTCCAGTCATTTTATGAAAAACCAAAGACGGATTGAATTTCAATAAACATTAATGGAAACTTCTCTTTTTTAATCGCGTTAGCACAAACAAATAACTTGAGTCTCCTGTTTAGTCTCATGTTTTAGTCCTGAAAGTAGGAGGATGAATATGAATTTCTTAGGGAAATATATTGATTGTTCCCGTTATCATCGGAATACCAGACATATTGCAAGATGAATCAAAAACTGTAGATTTACTGTTAGCCCAACGGGTTACTCAGAATGTAGAGATTCTAGAAGTCAAAGGAAAAGGTAAGTGAGGCTACTGCAAGTCTAGGTTTAGCAACCGGATACCCGTGGTTTTCTAGAGTTGCGGGGTGACCGTGATCCTGATACTGCTACGTACCATTACGGATTTCCGATCTGGAGGCTTCGTTAGTATCCTCCCTCAGCTCAGTTAGCTGGAAATAACTTGTCATACGCTAGGTATGCTAGGCTTACCTTGGCACTCAACACTGGTATTAGCCAACTTGTCTCGTGTGTGGGTTGAGTTTCCTCGCCAGTGCTGAGTCTCTCGATTTATTCAGGGTTACTAATAGCTGGGGTGGTGATTTTCCTGTTAATGTCTAGCACCTTTATTTGTTTTTCTACTTTCCAAGGAGTGGTATTTATACTAAAACAGTGATGTAAGTCTAAATTTCTCAACACGTGTATTTTACATTCAGGAGTTAATAATTGCTAACTAGTTATAATTCAGTTCAGTCAATTCTGCATTCTTCAAATGCTGAATAGAGTGAACTTTTCAAAAAAAACATGAAGCAAGTGTTGAGTGAAATAACGTGTGAAGAATCGCAAAGTTCTTATACCCCATACTGCCTTTCTTTTTGAAATCACACGCATTGCTCGATCAAATGCTTTCTCGGATTTGACAAACACAGAGAACTAGCAATGGGGGTAGTGATGTTTTGATTAATTCCGTATCCGCATCACTGACTTCACTATAGACCTCAATAGACCGAAGATATCTTCCACTCTGAAAATGTTGACATCGGAAGCGCCGTCTGTCTAATCGACGAATCGAATCTATCGATACGTTCGTGTGATTGGATGGGGTTTATGCAACATTCATGCATTTATCGACTCTTTACACTATTTGACGGTTTGTCAGCATTTAATTAGAATCCTACCATTAGAATTACGAACAGTATATATTTTGATACACGTGTCAAAACAATCAGACCGATCTCGGTGTTGGTATAAATACCACATCCGGATCGATCTGAACAATAACGTAAAGAGGTAGACACATTTTACACTTCAACCAATTAATTCGTTTCCCAACAATACTCAGAAAGTATACCTGACCTAGTTGATTTAAATAAACGAGCACGACACAGCCTACCACCTTGTACTAACCAGTGGTATAGCGAGGGCGTTTCTTCGAAGCTTTTGTTGTAATTCTACCAGGAACTACATCGGGGTAGTGACTCACCTTCAGAGAACGGAGGCCGCAAAAATACATCATTGTAATAGGTCTATGACTCAACAGTGCGTACTGGAACAAATTAGCATATATTATGCAATTATTCTATAATTTCATAAATCACTATAATTTAATTTCTATGTTCATTTGATTAATCGTTTATTATTATTAAAGTAGATTTTTTTATCGACAGATTCGACACCATCACCTATTTTTTTGAATCAATTATAATGTTGGGAAAGGCCTCTTTTTTTCCTGGTTGTTTAGCCATTTATTTGTTTGCGGTCTCCGGCACTCATAAATAGGGTATGATTACAAATGGGATGTTAGGTGTATACAGTACAAGAATCATACTGATTTATTTATCGTTTGAAAATGAAACGTATCATGAATTAATTGCGAAGATAGAGCAGCTAGAACGAGAAGGCGTTTGTGATCCCTGAATCTTTCTTCAAATGAAGAGAAAGACGGGCATACCGTCAGAAGCTCTCTCCACGGAAGAAGAAAAAGGGAAACAAGAAAATCACAAGACGATTTATGGACAGATTCCACTAGTGTCAACGCAATGAGCATATTAGGCAGGATTGTCTCAGTAAAACGGCGGGAAAATGCAGACAATGCCGAATGAAGATGAAGACATATCGCAAGGGAGGATTGATGAGTTAGTATTTTACACAAACGATCGCGTTAAATAAAATGGAATCAACGTGAAGAGATGAACCATGGATAATTTATTCAGGAGCATGTCACTACTATAATGACAATATGAAATACATACATTCCAACCAGACGAATTCTAGTGGATTTGTAACCACTGTCGGATCTGGAACATTAATTATCATCGCCAAGGGTAAAAATGAGAATTAGGAGCTTGTGAAATTTGTGCTAAAGATAGAACGAAGTCTCCTATCTGTTGGACAACTTACAGAAAACTCTGAAGTAAGCCGCAGCTTTAAAGGCAAAAATGTACAATATTGCACAATATACAAGTAAATTCCAGAGCCAAGCAGCAAGGATAATATATATAGGACCTACGATATGCTATTAGGGAAAGCGCTCGATATATCAATAGAGGAGACAGTAAAATAGTTCACGGAAGATTCTGTAAACTCAGAATATAAATCTCGCGACGATGGCGACGAAACTCCTGATGCCTTGAAGCGATGGTATAAGAGTTTCGGAAATTTGTCAGACAGTGGCGGAATGAATACATCTCTACTTGGATTGATAGAGTTAAAAAAGCAGTAACTAAACAGACTACTCAACTGTATTATATGTGCCGAAGCCAAATCGCATTCGTCACTCTATAAGAAATGATGCAAGAAGCCAAAATTCGTACAGAACTGGAATGTGATTTGGATTACTCTGATACCTGGGGACCGTTCTCGGTCCCCGATATCAATAAAGATCTGTACTTTCAAACAGACAGTGATGAATACACCCGTCTAACTGACAACTTTCTAATGAAATATAAGACTTAGATTATGGGAAATGTCAAAAACTATGTATCATTTATGAAAAATAAAAGACATGAAACGGGGTAAAGGAAAGACCAGGACACAGAGTATAGTTAAAGCGAAGTCAAAGAGTCTCTGAGGATAAATGGCATATCTTATGTGCTTACAGGAAGAGTTGCACATTCGTAGATACATGGAGAAGAGTAAATAAATATTACTATCTCTGAAATGGCGTGAACGATGCAACTGGACGCTGGATTATCCAAATGTTGGTGGTGATACACAGTTCTATATTCTACGGCAATTTGTAACAGGCGTACGACTGCTACTTTCCATACAATTGAAACCACATACCACAGATTCTTCCACAGAGATGCTGATTTAAAGTTTCTAAATCATTTGGTTGCACTGATCTGTTTACATTCCACTCTTTAATCGAAAGAATTTGGATATAATATCAGATGGTGTTGTTTTAATAGGTTTGTGAGAGGGTACAGTATTCTACAAGGTGTATTATGACTCAACACAGAACATTGTTTAAGCCAAGAAAGTAACTCTTATCGAGAAAGAAACCGAACTGTTGATCATAAGTGACTTCAACGGGTCACTGTACACCAAGTCTCGAACCAATCAATATGATACCAGGAAAATTCGAATAATATATGAACTCAGAAAGGTCGGTTGAGTAAACCTAAGGTGATAAAACTTAAAGAAAAAAAATTCGAAGGAAGATGCAGGTCCATCAACTGCAAGGTCAGAAGAATCAAAAACTTATGAAGCTAAGATTACATTATGTTGTTATTATGTTGTTTCTCATCTTAATAGCAACATAAGCACGAAAGTAGATGATGATGAATCTAAGTATACTAGTGATAACGAGATTTGAATCACGGTAAAGGACATTAGTGCCATCGCACGTCGACATGGTATATACAAAAACAAAGATGGTTTGAACCATCAATTAGGTGAAACAGTAATCACCAATGGTGACCTAAATCCAAATCCAAATGATAAAATCATGATTAATAATGATGCAATGGTCATTGATGACTACCAAGGCTATGAGTTAAATGAATCAGCTATAGTCTACAACACCATCATGATGAGTAATAAACATCCAGGAACATACGAATGCCAAGAAGAAACTTGGACGTCCCAAGGGCTCCAATAATAAGACCAAGAAGATAATAAAGAATACTTCGGCACCGGTGCACGTTAGCACGTTTAAACACCAAATCGACAGTCACGCAAAGGAACTCAAACCCCAACCTAATGAGTAGTTTGAAAGAATAAATGACAGCTTCCAAAGATTATGGAAGGTACGACGTAACTATTCGAGAGGAGGAGTTAACAGGAAACGAGACTATACATGAGGTAGACAAATCGAAGGCATACCATTATGAAATAAAAACGGAGCAGTCCGAGGAACTGGAAAGACATGTAAGCGAGAGATGATTGGAGTGAAAATTATTAGTATCTTTGATTTAGCCAACATTCCCGTCAACCGGAAACACATAGACACGAAGCGCGTCTTCAAAGATAAAGCAGACGAATTATTGTGTGCACTTCTGACCTTATCTATATGTTTATCATAATTATAATATCCAACTCCCTTTTGTTGTCATACAGGTTTATTCTCCTCCGCGTATTCCAATATACTCCCCTCTTTCTATATCGCTTCCTTTCATAAATCTCTTCCTATTTATGACCTTTTCTTAGTTTCCTTCCACTTCTCTTTTGTTAATGTTCAGTCGCTCTTTCGGTGTCCTATGTCTACTGTGTATCCATGTTACAGACTTAATGGGCACTGGATATACAGTAGAGCTTCCATCCCAACCTTGGTATTGGTCGGCTACTGTAGACTGCAATTAAGCTAGACTGCAATAGTTGACACATACGTTGAATTTCTTCACGTATGAGCCGGGTGGACATCTTTGTTGGAATCTAATTATTTCAGAAAGATTTGTTATGTCGTAATCTAGACAGTTGCTTTGTTTCTTTTTTATTCAGTACTTCTCTTTATTTTGTTCCCTTCGACAATTAGGAAACTGCTTTTGTCGAATCAGCCGACCAAAGGTTGATCGTTTCCGCTACGCAAATTCAAGGTTACGAAAAATAAATAAGGGAAGTGTATGTCGGTATATAATTCTGTATTTGAGTAGGGAGACGTATGTGGTTCTGTCGGATCGGGGTTTTCTACAACGGTGCGGGCTCGATATTCCGGAGCAATTAGACGTCTTTTTGGATAGGGAGTAGCGAATAATACTTGTATCTTTTCTCAGCTCTGGTGTCGCATCTGAAAGTGGTCGTACACACGTTTATTAAGCGTATGAGGCTCACACTGGCTCTCAATTGTTGGGGTTAACCAGTTGAGGAATTGTTATGAGCTGAATTTCCTCTCGCCTATTTGTGGGGTCTCTCTCGGTTCGCTTGAAGCAAGTTTGTTGATTCCTGATTTCTAATTAATGTCTACCTCTTTACTAAATGCTTCCTCCTGGTGGGACACCGGTATGTATACTGGAATCAGATTAATTCCAGTCGGGATTAAAGTGTATAAACGTGTGTGTAGAAACATATACTATACTGAAATCGTAATTAATTCCAGTCGAGATCAAAATGTATACACGCGTGTGTACAAACTTACAGAAAGTTATTCGTGAGATGATGCAGTATGATCTATGAAATTACACACGACAAAATTGCAGTGTGTGTAATTCGTTATGTGAATGATCTTTCGTCAGCTATCAGACACTGCTGTGTACAGTAAACATGACTGTATATGTAAGGGTATTTTTGACCTAATTCTTATACGCCGGAACCCCCTGTTACGTTTCTTCTTCTTCTCTCATTTGGAATACAATCAACTGGCATGATATCACTTAATTTATTCTCTCCACGCCGTCCTTGTGCGTTTTCCCTCTGAGTCATCCAAAGACTCCTTCCGTCACACTATAGATAAGGTGTGCTTTCCTTCCTCTCCCGTCATCTTTCTACTTCTGTCATCGCACTCTTGTTCGCGTGCGTTTTCCTTTCTCTCTCGTTTTCCTTCCTCTCCTGCCGTCTCACTCCTGTTCGTCCATATTTATCTCTCTTCTTCACGTCGTTCTTCTTCCATATTATACCCCGGCACACGAACTGCTCCGACTGCATCGATCCGGCGTGGGGAATCGACAGTTTTATTCTGTTCTTTGTTCGTGTCATTAAACTCTCATTATTGCATTATGCTTCCATTCAATGAGTTATTGTCATATTATAATTTTGACGAGTGGGCAGCCTCCACCTTAACCCCCGTCCTATTTGCATTATTCTGTGTGTCGTACTGTACCCATATCTTCACTTTTTACTCACATATGTTGGATTCTACTCCGTGGTTTTTTGTGTCGTACTGTACTTATCTTCTGTACTCTTTAATTGCATACATTGTACATTTTTCTCCGTGCATCACACTGTGTCTTTATTTGTATTCTTCAAATTTTATTGAAACGAAAGTAGTATTATTAACACTCCAAACTTTTTGTTTTGTTTTTTGAGGTAATTGCCCATACGAGTGCGTCCATATCAAGTTTGTTTCCTGTCATACATTTCCAAAGTCAGTTTGTGTCATGGAGCATGGCTTTTTTGAGTACGTTGGCCTGGTTGGTCTTTCCCGGAATCCAGTTCAATGGGACTAACTCGCTTTTCTCATATGATTCCTTGAGGGAAGAGATGTCAATTTCCAATCGCTTTTCGGTCGTACTCTAATCTTTTTACACTGCGTCGAAGAATGTTTTGTAGTCGACATACGCCTCAATTTCCAGAACATTTAGTCGAGAAAGTGACGAATGCATTCTTTTGCAATCTGATAACGGATGTAAGGGGAAGAGAGAAGGGGATGTCAAGAAGGAAGAAAGCTCTACACTTGCTGAGTGCCAGAAGGGGGAGCCGAAGAATTACATGTGTAATAATGACTCCTAGGTGGCAAACGGCATATAGTGTCAAGTACACGTCGGAATTGGCTATAGGGTCGGGATGGTGAACTTATTAATTAGTCTGAGGTCTATCGGAAACCTCAAATTTACCTGCTCATCCTTAGGTACTATCAATGGCGCGGAGCAGCAAGTGGCATTCGAGTTACAATATGTATCGTTATTTGATATCAAATTTTGAACAAATTTTATCAGAAATTCCCGCTGTTTTGGCGCGTATTTTCTTAGTTTTACACGTGTCGGCATCACATTCGGTTTCAACTGTATTTTCATAGGTAGGAGTCACGCTGGTTCCCCTGGGCCTAAAGATACGCGCCAAATCTCATTATATTTTGCAATTAGTTTCTCCATCTTGATCACACTTGGTCTTTTCATGACTTCTTTCGTTGCATTCTTGATCATCGTCCTAAGTGCCTGTTCCACCGCCAATTAATCGTCCTGATTTGACGGATAATCTAGTAGATTAGTATCCATTATCGGGTCGTCATCTAACTCTCCCATGGTCCACACGCTCTACT